>JADNYV010000614.1:0-20080 GCA_015501055.1 Mucidula mucida | reverse complement strand
CGGGAAGCATTCGTGGTGAGGGAGGTAAGTGCAGGCAAACTCTGCAGCAAAATTTCTGTCCATGATTGAGTTTCACTGTGATGCCAGGCTTCGGAGCAATGTAATGTCAAGGTTGTGAGCCTCGAGGCGCGGGTATCCGATCCAGGGTGCCTAAATTGCTGCCGTTCGGGATATGCAAGTGGAGCGTCTCGCAGCGTGGTAGGTACGCAGACAAGAGTTGCTGAGCGTGTTTGTTGTCATTGATGTGATATGAAAGCTCTACAGGAAGCGTCCAGCAGAACCCAGCCACCTTTGATTAAGCTCCGCCCCTTTTCGTACGATAGCAAAACTATTCCATAGACGGGGTGTGGACAAAGCGACCTCTCGCCAACGGCGACAAATTCCCAAAAGGTGCAGGCGGGATTTTAGAAATATGAGATTCCGGCGACCCCAGGAAGGATCAACGGGGTGGTCTGGCAACTGGTGCATGTCGCAGTACGCAGCGAATATATTGCTGAGTATCTCTGGGGGCAAGGAGCGTATAGGGCTTGGGAGCAGAAGATTGTGATTTAGCTCTATGATGAACTCATAGGTGGCCTGTTTGTCGTGCAGACGTCGGATTTCCTCTTCCGCGCTCTCTATTTCGAGACGGCAGGTTTCGATTGAAGCCTCAATGAGGGGGCGCTCATGAGGTGCCGTGATATGATTCGTCTTCAAGAGAGAGAAAACGTCCAGCGAAGTCTGCGAAGCCTTGACACGCGTATTTCCCTTTTTGCGTGAGCGCGTCTCTCGCTGCATCTGAACAAATTTGTGAATACATGGTGTTCAAGACACCTAAACACTCACACTGTACCGAGGAAGACCGCGATTTGCGTGCTCAAGCGCTCAAGGACGTCGTGGAAGGAGGACCTTTGACCTCATGGTCACGTTTTTGCTCTTGTGTCTGCGGTACGATTGTGATATTCTTGAATGACTCTAGTAATTACATAGAAGAAGATGTATACAAGAAGATCCTTTAGTCTGAATCAGATACTCGCCCACTTCTCAAATATTGAAAGGGATCAGATTTGTGAACAACGACGCGAATGTTTACGCCCTCCGATTGTCTGTATGAATCCAAAGAAGGGAATTCATCCTCCGCCTGCTCGTACGAAGACTGAAGTATAAGATGGAGGGCAGGATAACCCAGTTTGACGACACCCTGAGATTCGCATTGTGTGACACGATTCTTGAGGAGCTGCTCAACCAAATGCGCTTGTGTAGGGGACGCCGTAAACCGCACGTCAACAAGTTTGGGCAGTCTTCCTGTCTTGTGTAGGGGACGCCGTAAACCGCACGTCCACAAGTTTGGGCAGTCTTCCTGTCTGTGCCGATAATAGTTCCAGGACGGAACTAGGGATTACTGTCCTAGTGTGCAATGTGCCGTCATCGCGAATGAGGAGCATGAGGCGCTGGAGATGCTGGTTGACTTGTTCAATCTCCAAAAGCTCTACAAGGCGTTGTACCACCGGTACGCTCGGCGTATGGCTACGTGCCCAAGGGAGATGAAGAGAGAGAGACTCGAGTTGACAGGATGATCGTTTGAACATTGCCCGCAGTGAGTCTGCTGCGCATAAAGCAAAATCGATGTCGAGGCATCGGAGTCATGGAAGAGTAAGGCTATCAAAGAGAGTATCATATGCAGAATCTCTGTATGCCCTTCGTGAAACCCAAGTTTGAACGTTGCTTTGCACCATGGTTCCGGTAACGATTGTTCCGGGTTCGTCCTTCTGTAGTAAACCAAAGCGAAGGGACTCCAGCCCCTTCAAGTTCTTGATACATGAGGACATCGAATGGGGAGCTTCGGCCGGACATGTATAAATGGGTGACCTGGTTAGATAGAGGCAGGAGCATATCTGGAGGAGCATCGGTGGTAAGGGAAGTAAGCAGAGGGGAATTCTGGAAAAGAACATCCGTCCTATCTCGCAGAGTCCCAAAAGCGGGACATGAATGCTAGCTTGGTGAGCTGGGGCGCGCAGTTAAGCTGCCGCAGAGTTTGCCAGATGGCAGAGCGCAAGTGTACACGCACCACATGCAATCGGAGCCGTCCGAATTGAGGCATTTTGGCAATCAAAAGATGAAGATTGTCCAGGTTGTCATCCACATCGTATATGAGATCAAGCGGCACGGACGCAGCAGCATCCAGCCATTTCTGACTTGCGAAAGGTCATCCATAGACGCGGCCAGTGCCGTCCTGCGCCATCGCTGACATACATGCAACAATGTCATGCGTGAGCGTCGGAACTGTTTAACGCGACTGAGATCGTAGGTCTCATAGAGAGCTGCAAAGGAATCCTGAAGAGTGTGCATGTCGCAAAAGGCAGCGAAGATTTCGCAGAGTAGGCAGTGTGCGCACGGGGCTGTGACGGAGCAAGATTTAATGGCCTTCGATTATCTCTTTCACGTCCCTTTTTCGCTGTTGAAGGAGAACGATGGATTCGTACAAATCCTCTATTTCGGCGTCGATCTCCTTTACATCCGCGCGATACTTTTGCATGGATTTCTGAATGATGGGTCGTTCATGAGGCGCAGTGACATGGTTGGTGCGTGTAAGTCCCAGCACGTCCAAACGGGGCGCCGAGCTACGCCTGGCCTCGCGTTATTCTTTGTGTGGACGTAGGTTATAGCTCGTCTCCACGGATGGACCTAACCAGAGCACAAACGGAATCAGTATCGCGTGTAAAGACATGTAGAAGTCAACAAACTTCACTCTATGAAGTGAACTCGACAGCGTTCTCGTCCGTAAGTCGCGCGACTGGTTACGGATGCGACGATCTAAATAGATCCGTGTCGAGTACTCAATTGAGGATGGTGAGAGCCACCGGTGAGCCCAGCGATGCTGTCACACCAACGTCACGCAGACGCTCTTGATCCATTATTCTCACTTCCACGACATTCCATTTTCCGTTTGGATCGGTATACGACAGGACTTTTCCGACTCTGACCTTTTCAATTCCCGATTGATACTGAACTCCCGTCCGATGGCACCGGTTTCGAACACTTGGCTCTACCGGGGGACATACCTACATACTTTCGCGTCGAAATTGGTACGGTCACGATGCCTGCTCACGCGCTCAAAATACAACTCCATCCGTGCTGGTAGCTGATACCTATCTCGTCTTCTCCAATGCGTATTTCATTGTGCTTCTCGAATCTCCTTGCCAACTCTATTATTTTCTTGGGTATCGCGCTCACGCTCAGGAGTTCAACCAGTTTAACCGAACGTATTCCGGATTCAAGGATCAAAGAGCTTACTCATTCAAAGCTTACTACGACGATGAGTAAGCCAGAAACTCTGCCTTTAAAAGCTGGATGTCAGAGGTTCATGACATGACATTGTCCTCAAAATGACTACCACAACAAAGATCTTCCTTACCGGCGTAACAGGTAAATTCCAGATTGAGCTGTACATTGGAATAGCGCTTAATTTCCCTCTCTCAAAGGCTACATTGGCGGCACGTTTCTATCGCAGTTGTTGTTGCATCCTTCAGTCAAGACGTTCGAGATTACCGTTCTCGTTCGGTCTGCGGAGAAGGCGCAACTCTTGAAAGCATTGAACGTCAAACCAGTTATTGGGTCAGTTTCCGACAGCAAGCTGCTCACAGAGCAAGTAGCAGAAGCCGATATTGTTTTCAACTTTGTATGAAATGCTCCGACACTATCCTCGATTGGTGCTGATAAGGAATGTAGGTCGACTGTGACAATCTAGATGCCGCGAGGGCTATATTGGCTGGCCTGAAGCTGCACCATCAGCGGACGGGCGTACCACCCAGCTTGATACACACCGTACGTCTTATTCGCTTGTGAGATCTGCTTCTGCTAACAGAACGTAGTCAGGCACAGGTAAAATGCACCCCCAATTCTAGAGCATCTTCCGACCTTTGAGTCTGTAGGCACGCTTAGTGAATTTGCTAAGGGTATGCACGGAACAGAAGAAGTCTACTCGGACCTCGATATCCCTCATATCGAGAGCCTCCCGCCGACCGCTCCTCATCGACATGTCGACTTGGAAATTGTGGACGCCGATAAGCAAGGTGAGTTCCTCAATCAACAAAAAGGTCCCAGGCCGATACTCTGATTAGGTTACGCGAAGACGTACATTGTCCTACCATGCCTGGTCTACGGAGAGCCATCGGGCGTCTTGGTAGACAAGGGGATACAAAACATCTATTCCATTCAGCTACCACAACTCATCGCAGCCAGTATTGCGCGCAAACAAACGGGAGTCGTCGGGCTCGGCAAGAATGTGTGGAACAACGTTCACGTTCAAGATCGTACGTCCATAGTACTGCATTATCATTTGCCGACATACTGACTTACCCTCGAAAATGCAGTCGCGAGCTTGTACGTCGTCCTGCTGGATCACGTTCTAGGGCTCGCATCCCATAAAGAATTCCAACACGGCCGATCGGGTTACTACTTCGCAGAGAACGGAGAGCACGAGTTCATCGACCTCTCCAAGGCTGTTGGCGCTGTCCTGAGTGACCTGGGGATCGGAAGCCCAGAGCCTCAAACTTTTACTCCGGAGGAGGCGACGCAACCTCTGGCTGGGGCTCGGGACTATAATTTAGAAGGTCTTGTATCGACCAACTCTAGGTGTCGGGCCGACAGGAGCAAAGCTATCGGTTGGAAGCCGTCAAGGGGAACGGACGCGCTGTTCGCGAGCGTTAGCAGAGAAGTACAAGCTTTGTTATCTGCGTAGGGTCTTCAGTAACAGTATCCTTCACGAGTGTGTGCGTCCGACTATAAGTCCATGTATGTTGAATGTTCGTCGGGTAATGTGAATTCTAGTACTTTCACAGACAGCGTAGCCAATATTAGAAGAATAAGTTCAAGCCGCCAACAGGAAATAAATATGGTGCTAATACAAGAACGGGCCAAACGGTAAGTAAAACAACACAAAAAGCGAAAAAGAAATCACAATATGTCCGCAGTATCACATTCTCATGGTGGTACTGTTCCAGCCCACAGATGACGAGCTCGGTTCTTCCGCCTCCAAAGTCTGTAGGAGATAACATATTAGTACTGAACATAGAAAGAGTATAACGAGAAAACTCACTTCCAAAAGCATGGGCAAGACGCTGTCAACTTCAGCCGGGGGTATACCTCCACAACCAGCACCAATCAACCGCCTATAGTCACTCATACGCCCACTGGTCCCTGTCTCTGCCTGGAACGTTACCAACTCATCAAACAAGACCTTTCTCCGCTTGCGAGATTCCATAATTTGCGCTCTGTACGCATCGCATGCCTGCCGCATTCCCTCTTCATCAGTGGGTATATCCATGTAGAGAGCTTTCAAATCCGAGATATCTTCCGGATCAGAAGACGCTTTCCTCTTCCCCTTTGCCTTCCCCTGCTCTGCGGCCGACTCTCCGTCCATCCCGATGCTCGCCAGTGACGCAGATGTATCCGCGGTCAACGCCAACTCCCCATGCGCCGCGTCCCTTATCGCTTTCTCACGCGCTTCCTCGTCTTTCACCCACTTCTCCCACCCTAACCGGTACCGGCGGCCCATTTTTACGCTCAGCTCTTCCTCTTTGGACTTGAGTACACCAGATGTATGCGCTAGCCCTTCGGCCTGGTTCTTTAGGTGACCCACGGACCGCTGGCTCTCAAGAATTTCAGCCTGAATGTTGCCAAGAAGTGCATGTGCCTGGATGGTGTCACGGTCCTTGTCTCTGAGCTCCTGGTCGAACGATCCGGCGAGGCTGTCAAGCATACTGGTTATGTCATTGACACAACGCGTACTGGCGCGTTGGGCCGCGACGGAGTGGTGCAATGGCGGCCGATCACCGTGAGACGGACCAAAGGAATAATCCGCTTGTGCGTGCAGGGGAGGGTAGGCAGCCTGGGTATTTCTGAAAGACATGGTGGCGGCGCGTGACGGCGGTCCGGGAGATGACCGGAAACGTTCATCCTCGAGAATGTAATCCTCAGTGCTTTTGCCGTCGTGGTTGACAACCTTGGGATCTGCGCCATGATCTATGAGAATTTTGACAAGTCTTTTGCTTCTACATCTGGCAGCCATAGTAAGGGCGGTCTCTCCGTCTTCGTCCTGGAAGTTGATGACATCAGCCAGTTCCTTTGGATAGTCCGCAAGTCGCGTCAAGATGATTTCCATGTAATACCGCGCAGCGTGTGTTTTCCCTTTAGACATCGCGACGTCGACGACGTGATGGAAGACGGTACGGTTGTAATTGTCGATATTCAGTGTAGAGCGATGTAGAAGCTCGTAGAGCTCTGGGAATTTACGAACGTCGTAATTGTTTGCGAACATTACACTCCGCATGAGCGCAGTCTGGCCCGATTTGTTCACCTTGAAGATGTCTGCGCCGGCCGTAAGAAGTAGCTTGATGATGCGAATGCGGCCCATAGCGCACGCCCAGTGAAGCGCGGTGTGTCCGTCGTCATCGATAGCCATGTTCGGGTCAAAGTCGGGAGGGGGACTTATGAGGACTTGGGGAACCTGGTTCGTATCGGAAATGAAGTATTCGAGAATTTGGTCGCCATAAGCGCGCGCGTCTGTCTTGCCGTTGACTTCTGTATCTGACATGTCATCGTACTGGTCGTCGGGGGCTCGATACCTGGAACGCTGTTTGTTAGTAGAACGATTGGCGACAGCACCGTTACGTCCATACACGGTATCTGGGCTGCCGATGGGCGAAGGGGTACGCGAGGAAGATGAGGCCTCGGAGGGGGAGGGCGTCATCGAACCATCTTCTGAGCCGCGCACGGAAAGCGTTTCACGATCTGATTCAGCGACTGCTTCAGGGACTTGTCTGCGGGATGAGCGCGTGTTGACGGCCGAAGAAGAGTCAGGCGCGCCACCACGGCGCGATGCGCGGGAGCCCGCGTTGGTGCTGATGAGATGTTTCGGAGCTAATGGGGGGCTTTTGGTGCTGGGCTGGAACTCAATGATAGGTTTGAGGAGATGCTCGCAGTTGTACTGCTTGGCAAGCGCCAGGCCGCGTTCCAACGGGATCCATGTGCCTGTATCGCCGTCGCTGTCAGCCGCGTCGACAAACAGGCGACGGACGACTTGCCTTGATACTTTCCATAGCCACCTTGTACCTTTTCGTGCTCTCCCTTTTGCACCTCGCGCTCCAAAACACGAGTTCGCTGCGGCTTGTCAAATCCAGCGACTTTGAGAATCTGAGTAGCGTTCAGCCACGAGTCGGAGCGTCTCCTCATGACGGCAACGCTCTTGCACATCCTGGACGTGTATCAGTCCAAAAAATCCGCGTAAAATCGTGTAAACGGGTCACATACATCTCGTACACGGGAATGCCGCTGTACGTAGCCTGCCAGACGGTGCACACGGTGAGAAATAGCTGAAAATTGGGGGCGAAATTCTGACCTTGAATATCTGTGTTTCCGGCATCGTTGTTGATCAAGACACGGATCCTGAAGGCGCCACCGTTCTGTGTATCGTCTCTGAAGCGCTCGACGTCGCCGGGCGTTCTGCTGAGGGGCGTCCTGAACGACTTGGAGCGAAGTGTACAACGCGTGAGTGTCAACACGCGCAAACAGGTGCCTTGCTTACAGATTATCACTTCCTTTTGACTTCAAGAACAGAATTCCTCTCTTTTGACTTGTCGCCCAACAATTTACGCGCTCTGAGTACAAAATGGACTAGCCATATGTCGTTAAATTCAAATGGACACCTATACGTTGCCTTATGCATCGCCATCATCATAGAATGCTGAAAAATGCGACCTGCTCGGAGCCTGGTCTGCTTCATTGTAGTGGACATACAACTGGATGTCCAGTTTGGTGAGTACAATGGTTCTGTTGAACAGGAGACTGAATTTGATGCTAATAAACGTCAAAGACGCACCTCAAGGCTATCGGATTGAATTCACGTAGTGGAGTCTATCGTTCATTCAATGGGTCTAATTCTCGAGTTCCTCTACCTTATCAGGGTACTTTTGGACACCCAATGACAACACTACTGCGACTATATTCCAAGGTACATGCGATCTATGTCAAAATACAGTCACATCATGATGATGATGGCCTTGTCGAGACATTCCATGATGGCCACAACGATGTTTTCCCATCGGAAGTCGCCGCACAGATAAACGCCCAACGCCGGAAAGTGACTCCGTTTTCCTTTCTCGCCACGTCAAACGCGCACGGTCTGTAACGTGGCTGGTTTCATTAACCCTTTCGGTGTCCAAGAACTCCAATAGCCTTTTCCCCGCGCTTGTCCGCCCCATTCTGGGCGTCCATTGCCACTATCGGCACCGATATCAAGCGCCCTAGTACAGTCAGACTTGGTAAGTGTCACCCCATATCTCGCTTTTGTTGGCTTCCTATATTCAAATGCCCTCATCCAGCCCTACCTATTCTGATCGAACAACGACGTAGAGGAGGGCGTTAAAGCCTCACGTTGTTATCTGCGGAAGTACACAGCCTCACTTGACTCTTGTCAAGTCACAGCATCTCCAGGGTGACTTATATAAAGGTCTTGAAGACTCTCGATCATTGCATCCTCCATCCTCTGCCTCCAACATGCATCGCCGCTTCTCTTCCATCATGAAGTCCTCTGGGGAGAGTTCCTCCTCAACTGCTGAGGTCGACCTCGACGTCGAGTCTAAGGCCTCGACAATCGTTAAGGAAGAGACCTTGACTCCTCCTTCCTTGAAGATCAAGCGCGTCGACAACTACTACAGTCGTTGGTACAAGGGTTGGAAGTACCGAGTACGTTGGCCAATCCACCGCGACTCTATTTTCGGCGCGCGCTTACCTGCAATCTAGAACACCAGCGCCAAAGTGACCGTCGAGTCCATTCCTCTCCTAAAATCTGGCGACAATGACCCTTGGAAGGACTTCAGTTTCGTGTAAGTTCCAAATGACGCTCGATGAAAAGAAAGAAAGTCTCATCTGCGTGTTGACAGTGTTGTCCGCAAGATTCCGCGCCAAGAGAACCTCGAGCCCACTTTCAAGATCGTCATTAAGAACGAGTACATTCTTAAGGCTTGCAAGGATGTGATTCAATCCTGGCCCGGTATCTCTTGGAATTCTGACCCACTTGAGGTATACAGTAAATTTTTGCGGCACATAATTCTAACTTACACCTCCGTAGCTCGAGCCGGAGACGTTCCTTACTTTTCTAGACGAATTCGCCGAGTATCGAGATGGACTTACCGCCAAGAAACAAGCAAAGAACACTCTTGACGCCTACGTCCACTCCTCTGTCTCTCTCCTCCTTAACACGCTTAACGCCGACTATGCCAACACCATCCGCACCATCAATCGTCTCAAGTCGCACGGCGAGATCACTTACGACCTCCTCTACGCCATCCTCGTTCCTCGATCGCTCATCGTGACGAGCTGTGCAATCACAGGAGCTCCACGCCTCTTCAAACTCGAATCGGTCCAGCAAACCGCCGTCGACGGAAAACGATGCTACCAGCTCAACTGCATCAGCATGGATCTCGTCGATCGGCCTGTGACGCAGAGCGTCGGGGTGGCGAAGGTGTCCACGCAGATTTTGATCAAGTTCTTCAAGGGAACTGTGAAGATCGACGCCTTGGACGCGTACCCCATTCGTTTCCACCGTGATGCGCCCAAGCTGCGCGACGCGATCAAGGAACGGGGTAAGAAGTGGGTTGGGCTGAATGGCGTGCATCATAAGCAGTTTAGTGGCATTGCCGCGCTCAAGTGCGGGAGCGACCAGCATAGTCGCTTGTTGCGCCACAATGTGCGTCCTTCCATGTCGCTGCTGTGTATGATCATGCTAACACTACGCAGGTTAAAGGAAGAATCATGGTCGACCGCGCGTCGTTCCGTCGGTTTAACCCAAACTACAAGTACCCAGTCGCAGCCGCTCCCACAGATACTGATACACAGAACCAAGAGGTAGATGAGTGGGGCAACATCATTCAAGCTCCGGTGCCCATCCCACCCCAGGATGGGTATGCCAATGGTTAGTTGCTTAATTGATATATCGAGTGTGTATCCTCATTCGGCGCCATGAACAGGTGTATTGGTTCAATCTCACGCGACGGACAACGACGTGGCCGAGGACGTGGAGTTGTCGGAGGAAGAGCTCCTCATCACGCCGACAGTCGTGTACGGCTTCAGTCTTTCCGACAAGTTATGGCGTGCGTGGTCTCGATTCTCTCTAGAACCTGGCATACTGAGTTTTTCTTCTTTGCGTGATAGTGGAATTCGACGTTGAGAAGATCACGGATGTCGACTGGAACAACGACGCGTTTGCCAACTTGGTGCTCCCGACTGATCGCAAGGACCTTTTGCAATCTCTTGTGGAGGCTCACCATCGCGAGCTCGGATTTGATGACTTTATCAAAGGCAAAGGACATGGACTCGTCATCAATCTGTTCGGTCCCCCAGGAGTCGGTTAGTACTCTCTTCCTCTTTGGGGCCTTGTGTCTTAATTATCGACAGGCAAGACATTCTCTGCTGAAGCGACGAGTGAACACGTCAAGCGGCCTCTGTACCTTGTCGGTGCTGGTGACCTAGGAACGGACGCTAACAGCTTGGATCTGGCACTCGAACGCGTCTTCGAAGTGGCGACTACTTGGAAGGCTATCGTCCTGATCGACGAGGCGGATGTTTTCCTCGAACAGCGCTCGCTTCATGATCTCGTCCGAAACGCGATGGTCGCCGTCTTGTAAGCTTTCACCACCTGTTTATTATTCCCATGTTTGACCCTCCATAATAGCCTTCGTCACGTTGAATACTACCGTGGAATCCTGTTCCTCACGACAAATCGTGTCAAGGCCTTTGATGAGGCGTTCTTGTCCCGTATCCACGTCGCGCTGCACTTCCATGAGCTCCCTGTGGAATCGCGCCGTCAAGTATGGGCTGCATTTATCGCGAAAGTGGGCGCGACGGAGGTCATCTCTGCAGGAGAGATCGAACAGTTGGCAAAGAGGGACGTGAATGGCCGACAGATCAAGAACGCTGCTAGAACTGCGCAGAGTTTGGCGCTCGGTCGTGGAGAAAAGCTTTCGTTCAAGCACTTTATCAGCACGCTTGATGCGATGGATGATTTCACGCAGGAGTTTGGCAAGATGACTGGAAATTGAACGTTGAATAACCGCATTGTACTACTTTGACTAGAAGACCCGTGTACTTTTACTCTGCCCATGAATTATAGATTTCGTTCTAGTCAAGACGCGAAGTGTTGTAAAGTCGGTGATGTCACTCCGGGCCCAGACGCGACTTGGTTCCGACCATGACAGTCTTCCAACGCAAACCATTCAACAGCAAGCCTCCTTCGAAACTGAACCAAATGGTTCTCAAAAATCCGCTGATCTTTGGCATTCCATTCTGTCTACTCATGGTCGGTGCGTCCTTCGCACTGACACCATTTACGCAAACACGGTATGACCTGCAAGATCAGAAACTACAAGCGGTCAGCACCCTTCCCAAGCTTTTGATAGTTGTTCATTATGATTCGTCACAGGTTACGAAGGAGCAGGAGATGGGCTTGGATAGGAAGAACAGGAAAAAGTTTGACATCAGGGAGGAATATTATGTGAGTTCTCCGTGTTCTACAATCGCGCGTCACTGAATTGTGGAACAGCGCCTCAGTGCAGAATCGGACAGCGATTGGGAGCCGAAGCGCATACAGCGACCGAAAGGGCTCCCAGAGTGGGGTGTACCCCCGACAGAGCCGCCGCCGCCGACCGACGACAAATCAAAGTCATAACGCGACGGCTTGATATATCAATATCATATTACTTTGCGCAATCTGTACACTATTCCATCTATGCATTCAGCGCTCCTGTCACTCTCTTGGCTGGCGCTTACCGACATTCTGGTTCCGTGCTGGTACAGGTGACTCAGGAGGTCTCTAACCACAGGGGCGTATGATTGATCTTGCTCAGGAGCCTTCAGTTCACTGGGCGGTCGAGAAAGTACGTCTGTTCTCGAAACGCAGAGCGACCTTACACGGTACCGAGACAAGGACGTTCTGCAACGAACGTTCCGGCACAGTCGTGTCACAACATGTCGCGCTTCAATGGACGCCTGCGCTGCGTATATCGTCCATCGCTACCTGCGTTTCCCCTGGATAATTACAACAAATGTGTTTGATGCCTAGTTTGAAAGGATTGCTGCGCCAGACGACGCGCAAGGTCACTTTAGGCCATCTTCCGATGGCCGCGTTCACCTCATGCCAGCAGTTCATGGCATCAGAACAGCAAATATCCAAAGTGCTATTGGTACGATGTCTTCCCAGGCTCCGACTACCTTCGACGCGAGTCTCGCTTCAATAAATTCCTACTTAAACGCGTTCCTTATTTCCTACTATGCTCCAAGAGCTACCATGGCTTTCCTTTCAATCCTTTTTGTACTCTCACTCTTTTCGTCTTCAGTCTTTTCTGCCCTCGTCGCTCCTCGCGATCAAACTTGTGACGATGGAACTGTCGTTTCTGATACTAAAGTTCGTCGCATTCCACGAATCACTTTGCGTCACTTGGCTCATTTTCACAGTGCTGTATCTGGTATAGTCTATACGACGAGCTTAGACATGGCTTGTAAGTATCTATTTTTACAGGCTAGCCTCATGTTCTTATCCTTTCCGAGGTTCAACAGCGTATGCGGTATGTGCTGAAAATCTGAAGATGGTATCACGAAATTTGATGGGTATTCCTCAGACGAAGTCGCCTCGGATGCCATTAGGGTCCGTACTAGTTCATTCACTGATTCTGTCTTCAAACTCAATTCCGAGTAGCTCGCATTCCACGATGCCATTGGATATTCACCGGCTTTGACTGAACAGGGTAAATGGGGGTACGTGCGCATCAAATGAAGAGGTTAAAGCAACTAACAATTCCACAGCGGAGGTGGCGCAGGTATTGTTGCTTTTCACAACATATGACACGCTCTAATCGGTCATGATAGACGGGTCTATCATGACTTTTGCCTCTCCAGAATTGGGATACGCTGGCAACAAGGGTTTACAGACTATCGCGGGTATCGAACGAATTTACGCCGATCTGAATGGGGTTTCCTACGGTGACATGTAAGTTCTTTAACCTTATAACTGTAGTCATATTCAGTCACCTGCGCCGCTTTTGTAGTATTCAATTTGCCAACGCAGTCGCATTGACCATCTGTCCTGGCGCACCGCGTCTGGAATTCTTCGCCGGTCGTCCGAAAGCTGTAGCTGCTGCCCCAGAGAGTCTTCTCCCTAGTGCAAGCGCGCCTGTCGACGAGTTGCTTGCTCGATTCAAAGACGCCGGCTTCAGCGCCAATGAACTTGTCGATCTTCTCGCGAGTCACAGTGTGGCGTTCCAAGAGCACGTGGACCCCGTACGTGCATGCATGCGAGTTACATATCGACTGCGCTGACATGCCTCGTAGACCATTCCTTTCACACCCATGGATTCTACCCCAGGAACATTCGATGCGCAATTCTATGTTGAGGTTGGTTTTGTAGTTATCATTTGCTACAATAAGTTGATGAACACTGGTTTTAGACCCTTCTCAATGGTACTGCCTGGCCGGGTGATGGTGAGCATCCAGGAGAAGCAAAGTCGCCTCTTGATGGTGAATTTCGCTTGATGTCTGATCATCGGCTTGCCCGGTACGTTCGCGCCTCGCTCCAGTCTCTTTTCTTATAGTCTTTGCTTGGATAGGGACCCTCGAACATCATGTCGATGGCAATCATTCATAAGTGCGCGTCCTCCTGAAGTGTCAACTTGTGGCTGGCTGACACGATGGATAGAACACCCCGAACAGATCGCACCGCGATTCAAAAAGGCGATGGAAAAGATCGCGCTAGTAGGCCAGGACAAGTACCTGTTGACGGATTGTTCCGAGGCTATTGGCGCACCTGTTGAGTTTTCTATTCCAGATGCGCATCTCCCAGCAGGCAAGACGCTCGATGATATCGAGGCATCGGTATGTTTATGTGTGAGCCTTGGAATGCGTTGACGAATTTCTTTGTAGTGTGAAGAGGAAGAATTTCCTTCCATCACTGCTGATCCAGGTGCGCATTTCAGTCTATGTAGATCCAGTTCATTTATGTGCAGGTCCGAGTACTGCTGTTCCAACGCCTACACAGTATGTCATACTTCAAAGACTTCTCGTTGCTATAACTCACAAGCTTCGTTCCAGTATCGAGAATGATTTTGTCGCGCCAACAAGTATTTGATGGCTCGGCCAATACACTTCACAAACATGTACTCGCGGAAATGAGAATTCTGTGACAACTTGCATTTTGAAAGACGGCAGGGATACAATGACACCAGTGATGATAGACAGTGAGAATGGCCTACCAGTAGCCTCCGCTGCACAGCACGGACATGGACGACTCTACGGCCACAATGTTGCGTCCATAAACAAAAAGCACTATAACAAGGTGTCTAGTGAACATGATTAATACGCGCCGTAGAACTGTCGCCTTCCTTCCATTGCAGGAACGCGATCCATCTACCGACTTCCATCGTCCTGGGTCTGGTTAAGAAGGAGCTCCCCCTTTGCTGCAAGAACACCCGCAGCATCGACTTCAGCCAAGGCATGGTTGACGCAGAAAACAAGCGCGTTGCGCGTCATCAAGATACAAACAGCAATCGCAAGGTACCAGACGACCCGAATCTTTTGCCCGCCTCATAAGTATAACGATACGTTCTTCGCGACACCAGTCACGGCAGCTGCCGATGTGATTTGTCTGTCATGCTCCTCCGCAGTGTCCGCACCAAAGGGAGGTCTACATATCAAACACAATAGTTTGATAGTTATCGGAACCTATGACAAGCCAACGGTCATGCGGCTCGTAAGGCTCACTGTAGATCAGGTCATACTTGGGCGAATGACTCTGTAATTGCTCCTAGAGGAGGTCACATTTCATCGAAGAACTGCAAGGCTTGGGCAGCAGTAAGGCGTGCTTAATATTCCAATGAGTACGATCCTTGATCCTTGCATCCGGGAATCGTTCGGTTCCTGAGCGTGAGCTCGATACACACCATTGCCACGCCAATCAAGCTGCCCGTCGTCATGGCCTCGTTGCGCACGATACGGAACATGCTCTGCACGGGCGGGTAGGGAATGTCCATCTGGGTTTCGTTCTGCGATGCGGGACCCGTGCGGATGAGGAGATCAACTTTGGGGAACTTGTTAAGGTATTGAATGTGCTTCATTAGCGCGATGCTACGCTGGAAGCCGTCCTCAGGAGGAGGGACGTTGGGTGGCACCTCTGCCTCGCCGTTGGGCGATGAAGGTTCCTGGCCTGGCGGAGTGACTTTTGGGAGGGCGGATGCGAGGGCGGTTTCTAAATGCATCGGTTTCCCGCAGATGATCTTGTGGTGCTTCCCGTAGTAGTACATAGCCCGAAGGCTCATGCGCGACTGGATTTTGCAGGTAGAGCTGTGAAGAAAAGAGTACGCCAGACACAATTCGTCTATCCCAACACGCCACCTGTTCGTCATGTCAGAAAGGACGACGAAGGGGGTAATGAGACCTTTCTGCAGAAGAGTCTCCCAGTCCTGGTTCCAATTTTGTAGCGTTGCGAGACCATGCTGCGTGTTGGGAAGCTCAAAGAATAGTGTAACGGCGGGCATGATGGCAGTAGAAAAAAAGAAGGCACGTGAGAGTCTCAGGCAAGTAGTAGTCGCGTTGGTCGAACGTCAACACCTGGCCAAGCTAGTATAGAAATGCGCTAAACACACGGTTCAACGTTCAAGGATAGATTCTGACACCGCTGCCGTCCTGTTACTGTCCCGACACTTCTTGACGCCCTCTACGCAAGGGCCAAGCTTGTCAAGTGTCCTAAGCTTGAGTTGTCGAGAGACAAACTCCGACCCAGTCCGAGAAGCTATATCGTTTGTGACGGACGAGCGATTCACTCCAAAAATCAGGAAACTGATATCGAATGACTTGTGGTTTCTCTCAAATAGATGAAAGCCTTTGTACACACGCTCAGAGGCCCCAAAGGCGAACTTGCAGGGGAAATGCCGTTGTATACAAGACATAATGTCTTTCTCCCTACTACCCAGTGCACGCCACTTTGAGTCTCCCATCGAGGTCCTAGCCGCGGAATAAACTCGACAGGGTCAGTATCTATACCGCGTAGAATAATCTGAAATAAGAATGTGAGTAGGAATCTTCTCCGAATGAGAACAAAGCTCTGACCTTTCGGCGACACGACAAGACCTCTACCCTTCGAGGCGCCACGATACACTGTCTCAATTATATCAATCATCTGTAAAGGACGTTGAGCCGGTGTGGTATATCACAAGGTCAAGTAGCACCTCTTGTTTATTGTCCATAGCCCAGTTTCTTCGAAAACATAAGGCGATCAGTCCCAGCGTGTCGTGAAAGTGGTCAGGATACTTACATTTTGTTGTTATTACCAGTGCCCAGATCAATCATAATATGTTTGTTCCTATGTGAGTGCCGTAAGTCCACGGAGAACAGGGCAAAGAGACTAGCATGCCTCACCGGTAGAAGAACATGACCGTACACGCGTCGTACAGCTCGTACATCTGTAGTAGACGGGATCAGGCCGAAGCCAGGCGGGAAGCGCGGATGTGCAGACCTTGTTGAAGTCGGGAACTTCTGTGATATCGCAGAGGTAGATGACGGCAAAGTTCTGCACTTTCTCTGCCACGGAATACAGTGTTTCGTCCATCGTCATGCACTGGCTGTCCCAGTCATGACCGAAGCGAATGACGACGACGCGATCTTCCTCGGATTTGATGGCCTCGTCTACGTGCCAGCCAGATGGAAGATGAGGGAGAAAATAAGACATTGGTGGTCGTTCAAAGTTGAGGATGGAGGTATTTGGAAAAGAGAGGAAATCATTATTGACAACAGATCGGGTCCTGTGCCGAGAAGCCGAACATTATCATTGTCAACATCGCAAGTACCTGTTTAAGCCCTTGGCCAAGAACAAAGGACTTGGACTTATCAATCCCTAACACTCGACCCCAAAACCCCACCCTGAATAGGCTCAAACTCGAAACTCTTCAATCCAGCCTCTTGAAAGATTTGTCGTCTCCAAGCTGGACCGGGTGCGCCACTATAGCACCATACATCTCTCGCAAAGGCGCCGTCTCATCTGGATTCTCCCCTACGTGGTCAGTCACGAAGAGCATGCCGCCTTTTGGATCTAGATGGGAAACTCAAAGTGGCGGACCCGTCCGGGTCTTGGTGGAGACTGACTGGCTTACAGAAGAAGAATGGTATTCAGGCGATTGCTGGTCAACCGCCCAGACAAATGTACTTTATTTACCAATACAGAAATCATTAAAGATCGAGTCCAGTAGCTCTTCAATATCAATAACGCCAGAGACTTTTCCGATAGCCTGCGCTGCATAGCGCAGCTCCTCGGCACCCACCACGACATCGTCCGTGTCCAAAAAAGCTTCCAAGAACGTCAAAGCATCCTGCAAATGGACACGATGGCGGGCATGTGTAATCAGAGGTGCTTGTGTATCGTTCAAATCATACTTTTCCTGCAGCGCCGCGGAAAACTCGTCCAAGAATTCACTAGTTCCACGGCCGTCGTTGAGACTGGTGACCCAAGAGTTTCTGGGTTTCTCGAAGGGGCTAGACACAAGGTCAACCTTGTTGAGTAGAAAGAAGGTGTCAGCGGTAATTAGCTCTTTTATCGACGCGGGGATCGTAAAGCTTGAGCCCATTTCATCGAGGGCGAGGACACATAATGAGACGTCAGCTGCCTGGACGCTAATGAGAGCTTAGTGAAGGCTGAATGAAAAGCAGGTGACACGAACGCGTTTTTCGCCCTTTGGATGCCGATGCTTTCGACGAGATCATTGGTGGGCCTCAAGCCAGCGGTGTCGGATATGACTACAGGAAGCCCGCCCAGGTCAAGAGAAAGTTCTAGGATATCTCGTGTTGTTCCGGGCACGGGTGTGACGATGGCTGCTTCCCGCTGCGCTAAAAGTTGAGCAAACTGCTCTTGCCGGTTTGGGGGACCGAAGATGGCGAGTCGGATTCCGGAGCGCATGATTTCTCCGGTCGATTGTCGGAGAGGTGCTCTTTGATGGTGTCCTCAAGCTTCTGACGCGAGACCTGGCTGGAATGCTTTAGGTATGAACGAGATGCCGAGGTAACGCGTTACATTGCTCATAGATGCCCTCTTCGATGTCGTCGTTGTCACCGAAATCGATAATAGCTTCAATGCCTAGACTTTTTATATTTCGGCGCATGCTTGGCGTTTAACGCGATTTCATCGAGCCTTTCGGCACTGTCAAAGCAACTTTATCTTGAATATTCAGTATGCGTCGATTGAGCAATGACGATTTCGATTGAGATTCGATGTCCATGAGCATCCTGTTCGACTTGAGTCAAATCCAAGCGGCCGCCCATGAAGGCGCGTCTGGTGAACTCGCCCGGTTCGGCGGGTCTGCAGACGTCTATCGCTGCGAGCGCGCCAAGCACGGATGAGATAATAGCACGGCCAGAATGTATATGCAGCTCCAATACATCCTCTGTCGTAAATGACCGCGGTCCTACATACAATTATTAACGCGAGATCAAGTCAAGAAGCAACGTTAAGCAAACCTCGGAAAAACACAGCCAGTCCACTGTCGAGTACCGCCTGCTGCTTGCGCGGGTGCACAATGTCACAGCGGTGCATTTTCCACGGCTCCGGGGCGGTGGTGGCATGTGGTGTCCTGACCATCGAGCGCCAGACGTCGAGCGCGTCGGGGCCGGACACGCGCACTACGCCGACGCCCGCTTTACCGTGGGGCGTCGAGAGCGCGTATATCGTCTTTTTCTGCGCGTCGGAGGGCACGACTGCAGCGGAATAAGGTCGCAGCCAAGCACACCGGCTCGGCAGAGCAAGGCGGTGCAGATCAAGGCTGCAGTGCCAGGTTCTTGATGGAAAGCGAGGCATATGCCTTTCTCCGACTGCTTCGTTTGCTGTCCGGTCGCTGTGTTGCGGTGCGGCTTGCTGCTCGTCGTCGTCGTCGCCGTTAATGACGGCTGATTGACGGCACGTGGCCGCCCATCATTTCCTGTTGAGCTACGGCGTCTCTGGCCCTTTCCTTCTTCTCCTCACCAACTTGGTTTCTACGTACCCCCTTGCCGACTTGTCCATTTCTTCAAAAATACCGCCGCCAACACCGCCTAGGATCTCGTCAATATGGGTCAATCACGTTCGTCCGCTCTCCACAGCTGGTCGTTGTCGCATATTCAAGGTTAATCCTCATGGGCAGCATCTCAATTCATGGAGGACATGCAGAGAAAGTCGAATTGTACGTATTTGCGCCACGATATCACGGTATTTGACCCAAGAGATGTGCAGTCACACAGCCAGAGCTTGAGCGCCTGAAGAAGCGGTTCATGAAGCTCGACAGGTCCGTTTACACCTCGCAGGCTTCTATACAGCCTCTCAACCGTCTCAAGCGACGGGTCTGGATCAATAGATCGCGACGAATTCCTACAGATACCCCAGATTGCGTCCAACCCATTGGCATCGCGGATGATTGCCATCTTTGACGAAGAGTGCGTGCGGATCCAGTCTCAATGTCTCGTCGGCTCATTTGGTGTCTAGCGGTGGTGGGACTGTTGATTTCCAGGAGTTCGTGGGCGGTCTCAGTGCATTCAGCAGTCGAGGAGGGCGGGACGAGAAATTAAAGTGCAAGTCGTCCTAATCTCCCTATTATTGTCCGGCAGCTCATACGATTGGAGTAGTTGCATTCAAGGTGTATGATATGGACCGGGACGGGTATATCTCAAACGGGGAGCTATTTCTTGTGCTCAAGATGATGGTTGGTAATAACTTGAAGGTGCGCGTCCCTGTTCCTCAAATGTTCATCACTATACATGTCTTTTTGTTCAGGATCAACAATTACAACAGATCGTCGACAAGACGATAATGGAGGCAGACCGGGATGGGGACGGAAAACTAGATTTTGAAGAGTTTGCGCTGATGGTGTCCAACACAGTGAGCTCCTTTCATATTTTCAGACATTGATGCCCACACTTGTTCAGGACATTGTAAAGCAGATGACGTTGGAGGATCTGTTCTAATGGTATGTCTGTTTCCGTTGTTGATCTTCTCCGTGCTTGACTAACGAAACATTAAGTATTGACGACTGGGCCCCCC
>JADNYV010000613.1:0-20086 GCA_015501055.1 Mucidula mucida | reverse complement strand
GGAATTGACAGAGAAGAGTTCGTTCGAAGTATGATCTCATCATGTAAAATGCACGTACCCTGGTATACCATGACTTCGGCGATGGAGAAGCGAAGAGGATGTAGGATTATTTCTAAGCAACCGCGTACGTGAAGGGAACGACACTAAACCCAAAACCAGAGTAGATGCTTCCTTGTGCATTGGTGGATTCGGGGCGCACAGCGGGAGAATCAATGGTGTGGAATCGCATGTCCGATACCGTGCCCACCGTGTTCTGCGGAACAACATGGACGGACTTTGTTGAAAGTAATTCAACGCCAGATTGTATGGTTCGTGCGATCGGTGATGCCACGACTAGGATAATAACCATCGGGTGGACAGCCTTGTTTGCTCAAGTCAGAAACGAGTAATGCGAGAGTCAACGTTAGTCTGCGTACCGCCACGTAAGTGACCACAATCTGCCAATATCCTTGAAGACCGCACCCGGAAAAACGTCATAGTCACTTAAGAGATAGAGGGTCTTGATAGCTGTGAAGACCAATGTCGAGATGCAGATGGGAGAAGTCGGGACTGACCCAGAACATAGTATAGAGGAGTCCTGTTGGCGCTAATCCGTCATATTTTGAAATGAATGCCTTGACTTCCCGCCGGTAGTACCTTCGCCAATGTCAGACAATCTAGAATGTCAACCCACAAAAGAAACACCAGGCCTTGAGTCCGAGGAAGAAGGTCGAGATGGCATTCGTGTCGAGAAGAGGCACAGACATCAGGAGTCGGAGGTTGAGCTTGGACGCCTCTTCTCGAGGATAAACGTCTAGGTTGACGAGTGTGGTGATTATTACCTCTACCAAACCCGTGACTACGCAGA
Source organism: Mucidula mucida (assembly GCA_015501055.1). Lineage (NCBI taxonomy): Eukaryota > Fungi > Basidiomycota > Agaricomycetes > Agaricales > Physalacriaceae > Mucidula > Mucidula mucida. The sequence continues at coordinate 19,239 of JADNYV010000613.1, read as the reverse complement.
GACATTAGCGAATACATGACCAAAGTACCCAGGCTCTCCAGACACAATGGCTTCACTTGTATAGTACTGTATGCATGATTGAACGAAAGAATGAAGATAGAATAATGTATCTTACTATCAAACGTGCGATCCAAATATTAGCAATATCAGCGCCCACCAGGAAGGCATGGTTGTCGTTAGAGTTTGCTTCAAGATTTCGCAGTAAAAATGCACGTAGAAGGACGTGAAGGACCGGTAAACACGAATCGAAAGAACCAACGAGACAGCAAGCATGAAGGCTCTAGCTCTGACGCGTCGCAAGCCGCGAGAACTGGGGGGGCATAACTTGGAAGGGCGCGAGGGAGAAGAATCATCACACTAGGATATACGACGACAGAGCTGCCAGTCCAGTTTCTAAACCGAAATGAGAGAGGAAAATGATAGGAAAATGATGTGTCTGACTTGATGACATACCCCAAAGCGCGAGAGCGCATGCGACCGGGACAAATCCGTGCTCAAGTAGCGTGAGCGCGCCCTCAGAGACGGTCCTATTGGTGTTTGACATAGTGGGAATCAGAGGCACTTTGTCCGTCAAACGACGCCGATTTTTGAGCCCCGAGCGCTTGATGCTGTATCCGTTACCCATTCGTTTTTGAGAAGGGCGATACGATAAGGAGACCCCTGGAGCGCCGAACTGAGAGCAAAGACATGGTAAGGGTCAAAGCGCCTATAGCGGTTCTCGGTGCGAGATAACCGGGGTACATGCCGACCAGCCCACACACACAACTTGTCGTTTCTTTCGCGTCGAACGTCCTTGAACTACAGCTCTGACGACATGCTCCCCAGGTAATGTCCATGAATTATTCGAAATGTTGCTCGCATACTTGAGGACGCTACAGCATTTCGGCATTTCTGTACGCCAGTCACCTCTAAACCATTTGGACGAAGCGCCGTCATGATACGGTGTTTAGACCGACTCACGATTCGTACACCTAATGAACGACGAAACGAAACGACTCCTATCTTCGTCTGGCCAAGACTTTGTTGTGGTTGCCTTTTGTTCTTCGTGATTTAAATGTCATTGTCCGCCCTTTGTACTGCTGGACCAAGTAATGCCGTCTCAATATAAATACCAGGTGCTTCTTTCCAACTTGAGTACAGAAAACCTTTCCACAAAACTCGTGTACGCCAAGATTCGCCTCTTTCACAAGTGGCACTACTAACTGTATATCCTTTAGCAACCATGAACAACTTGATCATCCTGATAAACTCCGAATCAACCTTTGACATATCCGACCTCTCCAACGCGTTCGTCGCATCCCTCTCGGACGTATCCTCTCCAACACACTGCGCCACATTCTACGTGCAGTATCTCGAATTCCTCTGCGGCGACCAACTTGCATCAGTGATGCGCTCCAATAGACACGACGTATTCAACACATGCATGCGCTTCTTGACGCATTCGCGTACAGATGAAGAGCTCCATAAACTGGAACGAAGTATCCTCAAATGCTCCTGCGACCCCAAACATCGCTGCGTTCACGAATCTGCGCGCACCAAACCCGCACGTTGGAATCCGACATTACAGGGTGTCTTCGAAGGTTGCGCGATAGTCGTCAGACTCTGTTTTGGTCCATTCGATTCCAACGGCACACCAGTGCTGCTGACTCTCGACCAAGCCATGAAACAGTCAAAAAAGGCTGAGAAAAAGGGTCAGAAAGCTCTCTGGCCTCTTGCAGCCCGCGATATCCTCGTCAACTCCCCCGAACAAACGCTCTCCGTGATGTGGCGTCTCTGCCATCGCTACAAGTCCGACCCCATCCTCGCGTCGTTGCAGAACATCCTCCACGCATCGGGATCTACTCTATCCTCGCTCGTCTACAAGATGCCAGCTTTTCCAGGTCAGTTTCTTCAGTGTTTTGAAGCAGAGCTTGCCAAGCTTGCACTCGGCGGGCAAGATCTGGGCCCACTGTCCACCGTAATCCTCATGCTACACCAATCCGCGCTCAAGTGCTTCGAGCTCCACGACATAAACGCCTTCTTCTTTTGGATTCCGCATGCCCACGGCATGCTCAAAACACTCACTCGAGCTGTTTCCGTCCTGGCCCCCCTCCCAAGCTCGATACCTGAGCGAGACCAAATGCTCAAGTGTTTGGACGGCCTCGGCTACGGCTTCATAGTCTACTTCAGACAACATCTCCCTCGAGATCTCTCTTCGTACTGCCCGAGATTCGTGCAAGTCTATCATCGGTTGTCGACTTCTATGCCAGACAATGAGAAGTGTTCCGTCAGAGCATTCACTCGCGTCCAAGAACTCGCGGTCTCTGATCGATGCTCTGGTCCACGGTGCACTGAGACGACGGCGACCCAAAGTCGGAAACTCCAAGCATGCAGCGGGTGCTCCGTCACCCGTTATTGTTCACTGGAGTGTCAAAAGGCTGGGTGGAAAGACAAGAACGTTCCACATAAAAGCCTCTGCGGGTTACTGAAAGTCTTCCAACAGAAAACTGGATTTAGTTGTCAACAGCTCAAGGCAACACACTACACAGAGGAAGAGATGTTAGCGATAGTCACCAAAAGCAAGTTCGCGCTGAAGGACGCTTCGGAAATATCCGAGCAGCTAAGGCTGTTGGCGATGTGGCGGGATGCGAGGCATGTCATGGAAAGTCTCCGTTTGCCTTAAAATAGCGGAGTACACTGTCATCATACGAAAGTTTTTTGAATATATGGTTTATGTCAAAAACATTTAACAAGTTCGTTGTCTAAAGATATAGTTCCGGAGTCGGCCAATAGAGAAAGCGAAATCTAGAGATTGGTCTCCCCATTACAATGGTCTGTGATTGGTGCCGCGCCGCCAATCAAACAACTCAAACTCGTCACTCACCACAGATGAAGCTGAAGCCCAAATAATAAATATGGCTGTGAATCGGCAATGTCCGGGCATGGTCATGACTTGTGACATCTATATTTAGCATGACAGCTTTTCGTTCTTGGCTCCGCCTCTCATCCGGCGACACTGGACGAACGACTTGCACGACATCGACAGCGACGACGACGACGACTGCAGGCCGAGCATGCTTTCAGCCTGATACTGGATTTTCTGTGCGTCTCTCTTCGCCTGTCCAGAAGATTACTCATGTCTGTCGGCAGAATTACGTGGTCTATTTGCCACTTTACTGCGCCAGATTCCTTCCAGCACTCTGGGATCTGCTCTTCTCTTTCATACTTTCATCATGGCCCCACCCCTTCCACAGGAAATCCTAAATCTCATCCTGGGGGAACTACGCCATGATATACCTACCATGTCTGCTTGTGCATGTGTATGCCCTTCCTGGACGCCGGAGATGCAGAAGCACATCTTCCGCACCCTGACAATCAGTGTCTCTATACGCGCCAAATCCAGAACGCCACCTTTCCGCGAAACGGTGCGGGTTACACCAGACATTCGTCCGCTGTACAAGGCAGCCAAAAAGTCGCCGCACTTGCTGTCCTATGTCAGGAACTTTACGCTGAAGATCCACGGTGATCACTGGCGCTACAAAGCGCTCCTGGACGCGCCTTCTCGGTTCATTCAAAGTAGGATAAAGAAGATATATTATCGCTACTTCCCTCACATCATTGGTGGGTTGACGAACGTGGAGACCTTCGCTTTCACGAACTATCTGATGCACCCGCTCATGACGCAGTGTCCTGACCAAGTGCTTGGCGCGTTGACCTCACTCTTTCGTCGTCCAAGTTTGACGTCGTTTCATATGCCCTTCGGGTCCGCGTTTGAGCTCTTTACGATGCTCCGGGAGTGCCCTCAGATCAACCATCTCTCGCTCGGGATGATTACATGCGCCAGCCATTTTGATGTCACACTTTATCCCCGCGTGCCCGCCCTGAATCTTGATACACTGTTCGTCTCGTGCGGCAAGTTTCTATTCTTGAGACTACTCAATAGGGAGTTCCCCTCGCAGGACTTGATCAAGTTTGATCATCTTAGCCGGCTGCAGATTCACGTCAGCATGTGCTATGTTGTTGGCGATCTCAGCGTCATCGAGACGACCGAGGATGTACTCCTCCAGAATTGGGATACGTTGAGGCATCTCTCCCTCAACATCTACCTTGATAGTAAGCTTTTCCCCTCGTCCTACCTTTACGGTACTGATCGTCTCGATAGGACCTTTATCTGAGCTTGTCGACCTCACACGTTTACAATCCCTTGATCTCAAGATTGAATCTACCACGAGCTCAAGTGAAGAGGTCCCGGCCCCCAAGCAGTGGATCAACTGGCTTATTCTGTCGTTTTCCGATGCGGCCGTCGCGATAGAGCGCTGTACACTCCAGCTGGTTCAGTTTTCCGTGCATGAAGACCTGGAAAAGTTTGATGCAGAGTGGAGGGCATTGGACGCGATTATGGCATCGTGGTCGTGTCTACGCGAGCTGGTGGTTGTGAATCAATGGCGTGGCCCGTCGTTCAATCTCTCTCAGCCGCGGTTGTGTGGGTTTGGACCGGAGGATCTGAACGCGGTATTTCCAGTTATGGGCGCCTCGGGGAGGTTGGTACTTACTTAGAATTTAAATAACGTGCTATCGAATTGCTGTGAATATTTTACAAATTACTACGAGGGATCTGGAGATATATACTGTGTGAATAGATTACCTTGCTTGTCGAGGTCCTGTGAAATTGTGTTTGCAGGATGACATTTCGCGTCAGACGCTCTACATACAGCTGTCGAAGTCGATGACGAAGACCTCGAGTCTTACTTTTTGGGAAAACTGAAAACGGCGGCAGTGTCCTACATGTGCGGACTTGTAGCGTGGGTTGTCGTTCCGAAGAAATATATTGTAGCTGGAAAGATCGTAAGGTCAGCACCTTCATTGAAGCTACTCAAAGAGTAACGAGACCGGAAGCACAATCGCTAACGCGAGGATACTCCTGGACCACTATGACGCGTCTGGAAGATCCTCAATCTTATCTGGCCTCCTTCGGATGTGGGGAAATAACGCCAGAGGAGGACCCCCGAAAATGCTACCAAATGTCTGATCCCGACCCAAAATTCTTATCCGGATCCCAAAAAGGAAGGTGTATCCGCACTCTGCACCAGACCTCCAGAAAAGGTTGATTTTTATCCGCACATGGTATCAGACCTAAGTGTCCTCCAAGACCGAAAAAATGACGAGTTTCGCTCAAAAACAGTGCAAAATTGTTGTTGCGGGGCTAAAGTACGTAGAGAGGTGTAAATCTGGTCGATTTATGACTACAAATCTGGGTGCCAGCTTCAGCCCACCCAATCTTATCCGGACAAGGCATCAGACCTCTCCAAATGTCCAATTTTTTTCCGCATACCGACTCAGACCTTTTGTCCAAAAACCTCGATTTTTATCCGGAAAAGCACCATACATAGTTTCAAAAAGTACAAATTTTATCCGCACCGGTACCATACATTTGGCACTATTTTCGGGGGTCCTGCCAGAGGTCGGCCCTGGTCGGCCTCCTCGAAATTCAATTGTCCTGTACACATGTACAAACACCGGGATTTCCGGTCCCGGGACGATCAACGATCGGGTTTTCTTCGCTACTTCCATCGAAACGCTCTCAGCAGCCCCCTCTACGCGCTAATTCAACGATGGCCACCAAAAATGCATACAGCTCTAGAACGCATACACGATTACGGCGGGCCCATTCTGTTACGATCCGGCAATAGTCTAGGACACCTTTTGCACGGTTTCCATTCCTTCCATAATTCGACACATCGGTCGTGCCACAAACCTGCTACGTTATGCGGTAAAATCAAAAGAATGGTGTACAGCAGCGCACTGAACCTCACTTCTCCTTCTCTGTGGTATTCCTGTTCTGTTATTGGTAAGTACGTGTTCTGCCCAAACTTATGGTCTTGTGAAATTCGCCGGGACAATATTGATGACATTAAAGTTCAGGGCTCTGCAGCCTTTGTTTGCTTTTCCTGAAATGTCTGTGTAGAGTTTGTTTCGTTTTTCAGAATACCCCCAAACTCAGAATGTAATTCCTGGCGCCGAGGATTACACAATAGTGCCAGCCCAAAAACAGCGGAGAAATTGACCAATATCCACATTGTTGTCCAAACAATGGTCACGGCCTTAACCACCTGCGGAGGTGTGCGCGCCACACTTGTGACATAGGTGGTATGGTAATGTGGACCACTTGCTTCCAATAGATGCCGAGACGCCTGAGATTTCCTTTTCCGGATGTCCATTGCGCCTATACAGTGACCGCGAGCTCATTGTCCGCCCTATTTGGCAACTGCCAGAGTCCCGTCCACAGTGGCGAGGTGGTCTTTGCTGGCGACCCTCAAGGGTAGGCGACTGACAATTCTAAACAATGGCGCTACTATATAACAGCGTTGTCGCGCTTGCACCAAACGACACGATCTCTTTCTCCCCCAACTTCTCTTTATCAAGCTTAAATTGTGCTGTGCACTCTATTACATTTCTACCTATCCTGACAACATGCCTGCCATCCGTGCCGCCAAGTCCAAAGCTCAGCCTGTTGCGCCGCGTAGGTCGGCGCGCCTGGTGAAGGTAGCCGCCACCGCGCATGCTGATGCGCCTTCTGCTAGCGCCGAGCCGCTAAACGTACTCTCCCCCAGCCCTAGCCGCACCCCCACCCCCACTACTGTCACCTACCCCGCCGTCATCGCTACTGCCGCCACCGTGACTATCAGCGCTCCAGTCCTGCCTACAATTGTAGGGCCTTCCGCTCCGACCAGAAAAATATCTCTGGCTTCGTACTACGTGCCTAGGCCTCCTAGGGATGCTTTTAAGCTTTTCTGTGACCATTTAAAGGCGCAACTGAAGCAATCGCGGCGCCAGGCGACCGCCGTATGGAAAGAACTCAGCGACACAGAGCGCCTACCTTACAAAAATGTGGCTAAAGCAGAATCAAAGCTCTTTAGGACGCGCTTCCCGGACTACAAACCTCGGCAGTACGTGCGCGAACTCAAGAGCGCCGTAGAGTGGAGCATCGACAATGATCACTTATTTAAAATCGATGCCGATGGCGCCCTTCAATACGCGATTCCCCCACCTGACGTTGTTGTACCTACATCCCAGCCCACCAAGTCTTCCGCACAGGTTGAGATGTCTCCTCCCCGCGATGCTACGCCCGAGGCCCCGAGCTGTCAGCTCTTCTTCGACTGGCAAATGAGGGGAAACGATCAAATGAATGCCTACCAGGATACGGCAGCCAAGTATCTTCCCATCCCATGTCTTCCGTACGCGTTCTCGCCACCCGCGCCCTCCGGTTACTTTGGCGCCTCTGCAGGGCCTTCCAGTGATCCAGTGCCTTTCTATACCGGTGCTCCCATAAATCCCTCCTTCGGACCTGATTTCGCAGGCGTCTACGCGGGTTCGCATTTCGTCCCAACCCCGACATACGGGCAGTTCACGACCTCGTCCCCTGCTCCCATGAACCCGAACACTTCCTACAACTATGATCAGGTATGTGGCTCTGTACTGCACTCGTGTTCTGTTTCTGATAATTTGGTTTATTTTCCCCAGCCGGCCTCGGGCTCTCTCCTCGATTTGCCTTTCAGCGACTAATCCATGACGTTACTTATATTTTCTGCTCTTCCTGACTTATTTTCTTGTGTTATGCACATTCACACTCCTTGATCCACATTTACTACTACTTACACTCATTACCGTACTGTTCCTTTATTCCTCTTTCTCCCTCCTCCCTCTCTGTCGTCGTCTCTCCTCCTTCAACTTACATACTCCATCTGTAAATAACCTCGCAATACTACCTAGTACTTACTCATTTGTACCCGGCTTACGCACGAAATGAATATTGTAGCCGAAGTTACAACTCCATCGTTCAAGGATATAGCTTGTACTGAGTTTATCTGCTTCTTGATGCGCTGCAGTGATTTAGATGATGCGCAACATCTCTCGACGTCGCAGAGGCTCTTATCTGCTGGATTCTGCGTTCATCGTTGTTCTCATGTCTATTGAGACTCAATGATGACGATTTGAAGAAGATATCAGTCATACTTAAAACAAGAAAACAGTTATTATACAGCATGGACTTTCTAGTACTTCATCGACACCTAATCGAATCCATCAGATTTCCAATTGGCCAGAACCTTCGCCTTGACATCTTCAGGATACGAGTGCTCGAAATCCGCCGCCTCCCAGTCTCTCCCGGTCGTGTACTCAATCGGCAATAGCGCATCAGAGACAACCTGGCCTCCCATATGCTTACTTGCACTTCCATGGCTCATATACGGAATGAGCTCGAATCCCTTCACATCGTCATAGAAGATCTCGTCCGTGCCAGGTCTGCACCTCGTCGAAAACGCCCACATGACATCTTCACCCTTGTACACGTCAATATCATCCTCGACGAGAATGAGACGATGAATGAAGAAACCGGGCTTGGATCTGAAAACGAGATCACCTAAGCGCTTCGAAAAGTCCTTCGAGTTCGTGTTCATAGCGCGCAGCTTCTCGCCGTCAACTTGAAGCGCAACCCATGTCATCTGGCCTTCGGATGGTGCAAACGCGTCTTTGATGGGTAGCCCAGCGTTCTTGCACAGTTGACCGATTTGCGCCGCAGCCAGCGTTCCACCAATCGTGTGCTGCAAACATTCAAAGTAAGTTCACTGTTAAAAACTGTGGCGCTTACTGTCTCATCCGACAAGCGCCCCGTAGCTGAAACTGGGAGAATAGCATTATCGCGATGGGTAATGCAGTCGACGTGATATCGCGGGAAAGGGATGGCGTCGCCTGGAAACACATATCCGTGCATTTCGCCGTAGGGCCCTTCAGGTGCGGTTTCTGTGATAGAGAGTGTACCCTCCATAACAATCTCGGAGTTTGCGGGGACAAGGAGGTCGTTGGTCTCGCATTTGACGAGGTCCAAGGCTGTTCCGGTGAGTGCACCGACGTAGCCGGCTTCAGAGACTCCGGCTGCTGTTGAAATAACTGTTAGCAAAGTTAAACAGCACATTCATGAGAGGACTTGCGAATTGGCATACTAGCCGCTACGATCGCCGCGGGAGGTACCTGGAAGAGTACGATGAATGCGAGAGAAAATGATTGCAGACGCAACTCACGCCCAAAGCTAACGCCCAAGGCTTGCAGTCCTTCCCCGTCTTCTTCCACATCTGAAGGATCTGCCAGATATGCTGCGGTTCGAGAATAGCTCTGACAAGGTGGCGTTTATCATCCACCATAGCACGAGCGATAGACCAGTTCGTCCACTTTACATCAGGGGACTGGACAATATGCATCCCGTACGTCTGAATATACTTGCCTCCGTCCGATTGATGAATGAGCGGCGCAGGAATCGCAGTCAGATCAATATCGTCCCCGAATATCTTGTTCTCCTTGCACGAACCAGTGTCAACCACATTCGGCTCGATCGGAGGGGCATGCGCCACAGAGACCATCTTGTCGAGGATCTCCTTTATGGACGCGGTGGGCTCCAAAGCGAGGTGGCGCGCGAGACGCCCGTAGCGCTGGGCGGGGTCTTTCCTCAAGGAGGCGGGCGCCCCGAGGCACCTGAAGAAGCCGTTTTTTGCGCCTTTGACGTTCTCGAACAAGGGCGCTTTGCCGCCCGTCTCGCAGACGCGGCGGGTGATGGCCGCAACCTCGAGATGAGGATCGACTTGACGTGTGACAGAGACAAGGTCGTTGTCCCGCCGCAGCGCTTCGACGAAGGAGCGAAAGTTCAGGTGAGGGAGATCTTGGGTTAAGGTTCGAAGAGACATTGGGTTTGAGGTCAACAGTGAAGGTTGAGAATACTGGGGACTTTATTAGAGACGGTGGGATACTATGTTGACAAACTCAAAATTGTCAGGAAGCGTAACATGTCGAGGACTGCCCGAAGGTATCGGCTAGGGCAAGGTGATAACATGAAAGGTGATTGCCCTTTTCGGTGGTTATGTGGAACTTGAATAGATCCTCAGCCGATGCCCGAGCTTCGTGTGTTTATAAAGTGTATCGTTGTCGACGGCCCGTCAAGAAAGACTCAAAGATCCACCTCTGTATGCAGTCAACTGGCGTTGTATAGTTCTTTCCGAAGCTTCATACGAGCGGTTCAGTACTGCGAATGTCAACTAAGTATATGTGGCGCCTGACCTTTAGCGCCCACCAGATGTCGCTGGTACTGCTGCTCCGAAACCTAGGCTGCTCTCGGATAACCGGATTTTGGTCACCCAACTTACTACGGCTGGAATCACTTTGATGCGCAGAGCCATTCTGTCCGCTATATCTCGGATACACTGCACACACAGATGAACGCTGACTCCAACGCCTGACGCTTCATCATCAGGCTTGGATACATAACGCTGGTATGACGGGCAGAATTCAATATTCATAACCGCCGCCCTTATACACCATTACGATGTCACGCTTCATCCCAAGTCTATCCACTGTTCGCCATGTCCCCGGACGTACATACAGCACGGCGACGCCAAGCCCACGTCCCCGCCGACTCGTCATAGGTGTAACCGGCGCCACAGGCTCCGTCTTCGCCATCCGCATGCTCCAGATTCTCAAGGCGCTCAACATCGAGACGCACCTCATCATGAGCAAGTGGGCCGTGACCACAATGAAGTACGAGACGTCCATGTCCGAGGACGCTGTGCGCGGCCTCGCCTCCCACAATTACACGTTCAAAGACATGTCCGCACCGACGTCGAGTGGGTCCTTCCTACATGATGGTATGGTCATCGTGCCGTGCAGTATGAAGACGCTGGCGGCTGTGCGGGTGGGGTACTGCGACGACTTGGTGTCGCGCGCGGCTGATGTGTGTCTGAAGGAGAGAAGGAGGTTGATGGTCGTGCCAAGGGAGACGCCGATGAATGAAATACATTTAGAGAATATGTGAGGACGTCTTCGTTCTTGTTGTTCTTATAGCTGATGTTGGTGGTAGGCTCCATCTGTGTAAAGCAGGCGCGACGGTGTTTCCGCCTGTGCCCGCGTTCTATACGAAGCCAGAGAGTATTAAAGACTTGGTGGATCAGAGTGTTGGGAGGATGCTCGATGCATTTGGTATTCATACAGATGGATTTACACGGTGGAGTGGCTTTGAGAGGCAAGGAATTCTACCTATGATATAATTAGCTCGGAGTAGTACGGTACATAGTATCGCCTTGTCCATACCTTACTGTAACACTCCTTTCATCAAAAACCCCATATCCCGCCACAGAACCAAATCCGCTATTGTCTTACATATATCTTCAGCCTCTTTAGTCGTAACCCCACTTCTAGTAATGATCTCCGCCGTCTCTTCCTGCGTGTAGTGAACCTTGAGCTCCTGCCCCGTCATCCCGACCTTCTTCTGAAAGTTCTGCAACAACGTGCACAGACGCTTATGTGGCACGTCGACATGTTTCCACGCAGCCTTTTGGCATTGCGGGGAACAGTAACAAATAATGGAACACCCACCACATGCCGAGAACCGCCTGTTTTGCGTCGAGTGTGTCTCAGCACAGTCGGGATTATGACAGCGGTCGGATGAAGCGGCGGATTGGATGTGGGTGAACGCGTTGCCTGTGAGTTGTGGTACGTTCTCAAGTTGCGGATATTGGCAGAATTGTGGGGAGTACTGAGATAGGGTTTGAGATAGGTGGGCGTGATATACGCCGACAAACGACATTCCGATATTATCCATTACGCTCAGGACGGCACCACGTTGTGGGGTATTACCGGGAAGACGTGAAGCGACAACGCGTGCTCTGGTGAGCATTTGGAGGATATTATGGGCGCGCGGCTGCCAAAATAGGTAAGCGCTGAAGTCCCCCGTTCCCAGAGGTATTTGGGCGGAGAGCCGGAGAAGAATGACTGCCGTCGCCAACGGCTGAGCTCGGTCCTCCTCTGCGGTTTGCAGTTTCGTGACTTCCTCCTCAAAGTAATTCATGAGTTGACCTGGGAAAGCAGGTATCTTGGGAAAGAGGGATGAGAGGGTGGATCCTGATATATGAATCAGCACGTTCAACGCGCTGAGAAGCGGCCGTGATCTGAAGCGGTAGAAGAGACGCCATAGGACGAACAGTGTCGTCTCGGGCGGGTCGACGAATAGGTCATGGGTCTTTTCCGGCCACAATGGTTTCTGGCCGCGTTTCTCTGCTTTGTGTGAACGCTTCCTGGCTTTGTCCAGAGTGATTACCTCGGGACGTGGGTTGCGTATATCGCTGGAGAAACACACGGTGATGAGTGCAGTGAACGCCTCAAATACGCCTTGCAGTGTTGGGGGCCAAAGCGCCGGATCGACGCGTCCCATCAGGTGTATTTGGTTCTGTGTCGAGTCACCGCATCTGCATTTTGCAATGCGACGTTCGAGAGCAGAGAGCTCTGTTTCCGTGCGCGAATGCGTGATAAAGCGCATAGCTGAGGTGAAGACGTCGTGCCGAGTGGCACGCAAGTGAGCATGTGCGCCTGGTCCATAAAACGTGTGTATGCATTGGACGTAGAATGTTGCGCAGCGCGAAGGAGAGCCGGGTGAGGAGAGGGATGTTACAAAGAGGTCCGAGTAGTCGTTGGCAAGAGGTAAGCAAAAGTCGGGGAGAGATGGCTTCGAGGACATTGCGTGCTACAAACAAGATTAAGCTGAGCCACTAAATGATGTTCCGAAAGATAAGTACCACATGCGATGATGATTATATGCTGTGCAGATCAATACTAGGACCTCCAACAGGAAGAAGGATCATCGTTCGGTGGTTTTTACTAAACGGACGAGCTTTGAGATAAGAGTCAATAAATATACGCTTCAATAGGAAAGTTGTTAGCCAGCTCGTATATATAGTAGTACGTTACCTTCGTAGAGCCGCGCTTGATTGTGGGAGCGTGAGAGAAAGGTCCACCCACACCGAGTAAGTACAAAAACTCCGGCGATCTTTGCCTTCTTCATCACAAATTCATCACAAGCCCCTGTTATGCTCGTTCCTCCATGAAGAGTGCTGATATAACCTCGCATGCTGACCAGCCCTAGGGGATGTCCGACAAGATAGAGAACAATCTCAAATTTCCCCCAGCGCCCGTCATTCACCAATCCTGTTATGCAACTCCCAAACGATCGTGCCATGAACGCCCTGCAATCTTATGATGACAATCAGAGTCAACAATAGCCGAGAAATTGGTCAATGGTGGACATAAATGATAGGCTTCTGTAGAGTCAGAGTAAATGGCATACCATAAAGATGTGATGTATAGTACATATGGGACAAAACATGCAACATGAAAAAAGAGAGAAACGACGAGAAAAAATAATGATAACGAGGAACCCAGCGAAGAAGAAGAAAACGAAGTACTACATAAGACTAACCCTTGGACAACGGCGGTTTCGCGCTACTTGGAGGCTTCGGACGCTTCACTTTCCCCGAACTCCACTCTGGAGCAGACCGCTTCAACACACCCCCATCCGAGGAAAATACCCGTGCCAGCCTCATGAGACCATCTTCCTCCTCAACCTCTGTAAAACGATCAGAAACATATTCATCAACAAGCTGTGAAACAATGCTTACTCTCAATGCTCGCAGATGACTCTTGAATCTTCCTCTTTTTCTTCGGCGGCTCCAAGACACGCGAAGACGACGCCGTCGGCTGAGATGGACGCTTCGTAGTCCGCGTCGTCAGATCCGTCAACGGACTAGCCACACTCAAAGGGCTGCTGGACCCCGCCTGTGCATCCCGCGCCATCGGAGGCCTGTTTGAAAGCGGTGTAGGCATAGATTTTGACTTTAAAGCCGGTGTTGAACTCGAACTCGCATTGCGCCTCTTTGCCCCCTCGTGCGCCACACACTTCTCCCACGCAACCTCGCTCACCATCTGCGCCACGGCTACCCACTTGCGCATCTGCTTGAGCACCCCCATCGGCACCCGCGGGTTCGTATCTGGTGCCTTCAAAAGACCCTCAATCCTCGAGTCCGAATACACCTCATGCATCGCCTTGCCCGTCTTCTGAACCTTCACCACAAATGGCGCAATCTCCCGCACGCACTCAAGGGCTTTCCCCGCAAAGATAAACCCGTGCTCAGTCTTGTCGTCATACACGATCCCCTCCTTCTGCAGCGCAGCCTTGAAATGGATGAACTCGTCGCTCTTCGCCTTGAGCGACTTCTCAAGCTTCTCCGTCTTCTCCACCCGCGTCTTGTCACGATTCCGCTGCTCCCGCAACTTCACGCCCTCCTGGAGCTTTTCCCGGTAAAGCTTCTCCCACCCATCGCCCGTCGCCACGGCCGCTGTCAGCCAATCGTCGACAATGGTGAAGAAGCTCAACAAGCTGAACGGATACAACGAGTCGAGAGAAAGAATGGTAGCCTCCGCATCATTCGTCAAATCGCCTTGCGCAACAGATAGGTCCTGGCACATCTCCTGTACCTTTTGTCCTAGATCGATTAGGTGCGTAAGCTGGGGCACGCAGTTCTCACTGAGGGAGAATGTGCTGTCATGCGTCGAGAAATCAAGACCTATACCGCGTAGAGCAGTCATTACTGCCTCCACACTACGATCTTCCGCCTGCAGTGCGTCTCTTTCGGCCTGCAACGTCCGGACCTGAGTCTCCAGCGCCACAAATTGAGGCGGAATGCGCAATCGGACCTTCTCAATGGCCTCATCACGCTCCCTGACTTTTGCCACGAGGGTATCGCGCTCTTGAATCAACGCGGCCATTCGTTCCAAAGCCGCCCGCTGCGCTGGAGTCACCTTCTCCTTGAGCAAAGCATCCCGTTGCTCTGTCAGAGCCTTCAATTGCCGTTGAAGAGCAACCGTAGACTGAGCAGTAGAGCGCTCAGAGTTAGCGGCTTCAAACTGCTTTTCAAGACGCGATTTTTCATCGGCGGCCGTGGACTGGAGGCGGGCGATGTGGTTTTTCAAGGCGGCAATGGCAGTCTGGAGCTCATCGCGTTGCTTCAGCGACGTGGATGCTTGCTCGCGCACTGTCTTCATGTCCCCTTCGAGAGTGGACAGCCGGTTTTTGAGTGCGTCTCGCTCAGAAGTGAGAGACTTGACGGCAGTTTCAGCAAGAGCTCGCTCTGCAACTACTCGCTGTAAGACCGCGTCGACTGCCTGTTTTTCGGAAACTGATTGTTGTATTGAAGCCAGCTTGACCTGGAGGCGGTCAGCTTCGTCCTGTAACCGGCTGGCCTTCAGAGACAGTACGGTCATCTCCTCGTTAGCCTGAGTCAAAGCAGACTCGAGAGACTTTGATTTCTCCTGTACCCTCGGCAGCTCGCTCTTGTCCTGCAGTTTCGCGAGCTGTTCGTCACGCTCGGACAATTGCTTAACGTGCGTAGCCACGGCCGCTTCAGCACGAGCGCGTTCAGCGACCACCGTCTGCAATACACCTTCAAAAGTCTGTTTTTCGGACTCTAGACGTGTGAGGTCGGACCGAGCCGAAGCTAAATCAGCGTTGAGGCGCGTCTTCAGATCAGAAATGGTGGCATCACGCTGGCCGATCTGCTTTGTCTGTGCCTTGAGTGCTTTTGACGCGCAATTCTTTTCGTCGGCCAAAGCCGTCCGAGCAGTCTCCAGCCTGATGAAAGCATGAGTATCATAAGAACAGGAGGATTATATTTCCATACTTTGTCCGAGTTTTCGTATAGTCCTGCTTCAATCGTGAAATTTGCTCGTCCCGCTGCGAGATCATCGCATCCTGTTGGTCGAGCTTCTCCTTCTGGTCATCGATGATAGAAGCTGAATGACTACCAGCATCGGCCTTCTCTGCCTCGAGCTGAGACACCTTCGCGGTACAGGCATCCAAAGCAGACTCCAGAGACTTCACTTTCTCTTGGATCTTCGTACTCTGGAGCTTGGCGAGTTCTGTGTCACGTCCAAATAGTTGCCTGACATTGGCGGCTGCCGCTGCTTCAGCACGAGTTCGCTCTGCGACCGCCGACTGCAAAGAATCTTCGACGGTTTGCTTTTCGGATTGTAGACGTTCAATGTCGGAGTGGGCCGAAGCCAAATTGGCATTAAGGCGGTTCGCTGAGATTTGCATGCGTGAAATGGTCTTGTCGCGCTGGTGAAGCCGCTTCTTATGGTCTTTCTCCGCGCGTTTGACACGAGCCTTGTCATCTGACATCGCGGTCTCCATCCTGTCAAGCCGTATGAGTACCAGACGATTTAATACGACACATATGAAGGTGCGAACTTTTCGAGAGCCTTCATGTGGGACTCCTTGAGTTGGATGATTTGTTGATCGCGTTGGATGAGCATGGTAACCTGCCGAACACGTTGCTCACGGAAGCCTTTCACAAGAGCATCAGCCTCCTCCTTCTCCGTCCCAAGTTGAGATAACCTAGCAAACAGTATGAGCCAAAAATATAGAATGAATGTAAAAAGAGTACCTTGCAAGAGTTTTGGTGTGAGCGTCCCTCAGTTGCGATAATTGACTGTCGCGCTGAATGAGCATGGCACCCTGTCCTGCAAGTTTCTCTTGAAGGTCTTTGACGAGAACGGTTGTTTTGGTCGCAGCCTCGAGTTTCGATATCCTCGTCGCACAAGTGGAGAGTGCCTCGAGCTGCTTTTGAACTTCGGCCCTCGCGCCGTCTCGCTCGGTCCTGAGCAAAGCAGCAGCAAGCTCAAAGCCAGCCAAGCTTTCCGTCAATTTCCTCGTAGCAGTGTCCCGTTCAACCTCCGCCGTCAC
This sequence comes from Mucidula mucida, assembly GCA_015501055.1. Classification (NCBI taxonomy): domain Eukaryota; kingdom Fungi; phylum Basidiomycota; class Agaricomycetes; order Agaricales; family Physalacriaceae; genus Mucidula; species Mucidula mucida. The sequence goes on along the minus strand of JADNYV010000613.1, from coordinate 2,648 downwards.
GACCGCCTCTTTAAGCGAAGTCTGAGTCTGACGCAGAACCTCAGCCTCATCCGACTTGCTATGCAGCTCAGCTCTAGTTGCATTGCGTTCGGCTTCAAGAGAAGGGACAGACGATTGAAGATTTGTTACTGTCTCCTTCATGCTCGCCACTTCTGCGAGAGCGGCATCCCGTTCCATCTCCACTCTGGCAGCAGTTTGACGAAGGCGGGACGCAGAAGCGTCCATCTCGCGGCACAAAGTCTGCTGTGCTTTCTCCTTGGCGGCTGCCTCTGCCTCGGCCTTCACCTTCTCGGCGTGGACGTTGTCTCGTTCCTGAGTAAGGGTAGACACGTCCGACGTGAGCTTGTCAACGAGAATATCGCGAGCGAACTTATCCCTCCGGTGTGCATTGAGTAATGCCCCATGAGCCAAGACAAGAATGTCGCGTCGTCTAGCGGCCACTTCAGCGGACTCCTCCCGCGCTGCAGCAGCCTGGAGCAAGGCGTCCTTCTGCTCGATGGCCTGGCACATGGCCGCCTTAGTTTGCTGAGCATCTGCCACAGCGCTATCGCGCTCTTTGCGCAATTGTTCCAGTGCCGCGGAGGTAGTCCCAGATACAGAAATTGTCGTGGACAGTTGTCGCTGTAAGGCCTGTATTTCCTGTTGGTAGTGGTGGGTGACTTTTCCAAGTTCATCATTCAAGAGAGTCATGATGGCATCGGCGCCCCTATGGATCGCGTTCGAGGGTTTGGGGCGCGTCTGCGCTGGCGGTGGGACCGCCGTTGCGACTGCCGGCGCCGACATGGTGGAAGAAAGATACCCGGAAATCAATGAATCAACCCTTGCCTGATGTCGGTCCGATCATCCGAGGAGCGATCCGACCCACACTGACGCTCTGTTTTCAATTCTTAGCCTCACTTGCCCAAGTCAGGATGCATAGACCAAATGGCTGCTTGAGTCCCTCTCATTGGATTTGCTTGATTCATCCTCGCTGCTCTGCTCCGCATAATGATATACTCCTTGGCCTCGCGTTGAGGGTCCTTTGACAACTTTTTCTCCATCTATCGTTGCACGAATACTTTGGGTTCGCTTTGGAAGAATATTTCTCGAGAACTATGAAGAATTGAAGGCTCGTGCGGCTTCGAGAAGTGTAATATTTGGCTTGGAGCCTCTAGTGGGCAGACGTTGGATACGTTGTGAGATCACATCGATACCTCCCGAGGGTGACTAGAAGGCTTGCCTTCCACAAATCCTTGGACTTGGTTCCGGTTCCCTATGCAGTGTACTGTCTACCACAACGGGCTATAGCCTCCTTCAGGATCGGCGTGTTCCTCTGACTTGCGCATCTCCTATCTTACCTTGATCCCGCGCCGGCTTCCTTTTAATCCAAAGCTGAATGATGAAGGTCTTGGTCTGTGACTCCCAATATTAGCCCAATATGCTTCAAAGAATCAAAATTTGACCCACGAGTATGCCAGGACTGCTGCCTTTTCAGCTCTCAATTGAAACATAAATCATCTGAAGGAAGTGTCTGAAGGACTTATCATCACTGCCGGCCGACCAGCCACGATTTCCTTTCTCCATTCGCTCTCGAGTGCGGCTATCTTGTTCAAGTGACGATAATTTAGATAGCCGGTCGACCCATAAATGCTGTGCATCCACGGCTTGGTCTCTTTCGCTTCGTTTGAAACGCCTCGCTATCTTAGTCCAATGTTATATGTGATAACATTTCGAAGGCAGATACCTAGTAATACATCGCGTCCACACGTACAAAATTGTCCCCCTAAGATACAGACCAACTCATAATTTAGTGACATGCGCCACAGGCGCACTCGAATCCCATAAACTCCAGATCAAACCCTTATTGGCCGCTACACCCTCGTTCGCAATCTTCGTATACGACTTCTGCACCGCGTCTGCCCCATAGACGCGCTCGATCTCGACCCAATTCTGACAATCCGATATGAGCTCCTTCCACGCCTTTTGTTGCGTCGTAAAGAGCTCCGTCAAAGACAGCTGCTTTCTCCGCACATCGAGCCACTCGGGCATGAAAAACTGCTCCTCCTTCGGCCAAAAAGCGGACGTCGGCACCGTAGATGGTGTCGAGGAAACGGTGCTCTCAGACCACTGGACGGATGAAGAGTTGGAGGGAGAGAGGTTCGTAAGACCCAGGGTGATAACAGCGGCGAGCGTGCTCGAGTATGGTGATGCAAAGTGGTCGAATATCCTGCGGTTCAGGTCCGCGCTCCCCGCCACGTCGACGTATATCCATTTCTCGTCACGGTCGCCGTGAAATACCGGCGAAGCGGTGAACGACTTGTACTCCAGCACATCGTCATAGAGCCCGAGTCCTTGTGTGAACGCAAGGTTCTTGGACGACGTGATACCGAGCACCCTGGTGCCGGTATTGCGCTTGCCGATGAGGTACGCGAGGCAGAACGCGGTCTTGGAGGACGCGGAAGAGATGAATGGTGGACGCGCCACCGCGGTAGCTCGACGACCACAGCCAATCTTCAAACCAGTACGACGTCCAGAACAGCGGGCGGTAGAGCATAGTCAGGTCTTCTGCGCGGGGAGACGATATGTATTGTGGGTCAGTTGCACAGCGCAAGATTGGTTGTATGGGCGCCGATCTAGGAACCAGTTGGTATACACGGTATGGAGGAGAG
>JADNYV010000612.1:0-20090 GCA_015501055.1 Mucidula mucida | reverse complement strand
CTGGAACGCTTGGGTCTAGGCTAGCAAATGTCCATAGCGGTTCGGAAGGAAAATGGCATCAAGACGCTTACGTGTGCTACCGATCTGCAACACGCCTGTCCATCACAAACAGCTCAACTCAAACCCGAAGAACATTGTGAACATAGACAACGAAAAGACTACATTATTGTAATCAGAGGTATTCCAATCTTGCAGTTCATCTTAGTGTCCGCGTCTCGCGAACTTTTCTCATGAGATACACTTTTATCTCATGAGAAAAGTTCGCGAGGCTAGAAAGCGTCTGTACGATTAAACTTCTTTGCGGGGCCTACCTTGATTATGCGACGCGGGTACTTGAGGATCGCATGAGCCTGTCTCCCTCCGATGCTGTTAACAAACGACACAAACGCCACTCCGAAGCAACATTCTCCAGTAACATTTACCTCGCACCTGGCAGTCAGGACATACCTGCTGTTTCCGAATTTGCTAGAGCACTGACACAAGATAACCAAAATTAGTGAGTCTGAAGACCGCACTAATAGATACACGAAGTGACTATTTCCCAGCCGCACTCTTCCTCGGCTTCTTCTTCGCCTTTGCAACCTGCAGCAACTTGTCACCCTCAATCCCATCCTTCTTCTTCCCTCTCCCACCACTGCCACTCGACTCCTCCTCATCCGACCCTCCGCAACATCCTCATCCATCTCAAACGCGTCCTCCAAATCGGGCTTCTCCCCAGCAGACGCCAGCTTCTTCGGGGCCTTGCCCAAATCCTGCGCCTTGTGATACGCAATCGGATGCTCGGTCGCGTTGTATTTCCGCGTAAACGCCGCCTTGACGGCACCTGGGATCTTCTTTAAAATGATGTCGTCCTTATTCGTGTCGACACCCAGCTCGACGACACTGTCCCAGTCTTCCTTGTTCAGGTAATATCCATCCATACGTTCGATGATGTCTTCGACGGCGTCCTACAAATAACTATCAGCGATGACTTTGAAATGGCTGGTTCTCTTTAGCCTCACCGATCCGTCCTCAATCAGAGGCCGCACGATGTACGGGTAAAGCGCTGGAATATACTGCTGCCGCAATTCATGTTTATCGCCAGATGCTTTTAGACGCATTTTGATCTGGATGTCAGCAAGTTGCCTATTCAGCTTGCTCTGTTTCGAGTTCTGACCCAACCACCTAAACGGTCATATGAGTTATAAACATCTGCGAAAAGAAGGTGTGCTCACTGAGGGAATGACATCCCGTTCGGACCTCCATAATGCGCTCCTTGTCCAAAGACAAATGATGCTGGGCGAACCGTTGAGCACACCGCGTGAAGAGGCATGAGAGCCCAATGCTGTTCGGGCCTGAAGGTCTTTTAGGTCACTCTTCGAATGCAACTAACGAGAGTAATCGTACCCGTGTATCATTCCATCGACTAGGTCGCCGTCCGAAATCGACGAAGCCGCGCGGTCCATAAGCTGGAGCTGCTTCAAGACCTTTTCTGGCCCCTCGAGGTTACGCAGCTTCGTCGGCTGACTTTTCAGATAGTTCTCCTTCGATTGTTGTCATTACCGAGTCGAGTCCTAAACCCGAAATCGTACTCACCTGAATGAACAACGGCACAAAGGAATGATCTTGAAAATACAGCTCCATCTTGTCACCAAGCGACTTCTTCTCGGTCGGCGAGAACATATACGGTCCCAATATCTTGGACGTGATATCGAAGGGACTCATGATTTGATACTTCTCATTCATCTTGGTCCTGGAAATCACCGTCTCAGTATCTGACTTCCAACCAAGTGAAGTGAAGAACGCACAAGGTTTTACCCTCATCAAAAGTCATCTTTGAGCTCGACAGTTTCCAAGTCGAAAGCATATTGAGAACTTGACGAATATCGGACTGCGATCCTGTGATAAGCTGGTCGATGACATTCCCTGGAAGATCCATCTTCTCCTTGAAAGTTATCGTCATGATGCGCGAGCGAACTTGATTGGCTTGCGGTCTGACGGGAAATGTAAATGGGGAAGTAGAACGACTAGCGAAGACGTACTTCTGAAATGACATGCCGAACGTTGTCGCTTGTAACGGCTTGAGCTTTTGTGCACCCTTGTCGTTCGCTATACATATGATGGGGATCTTGATTTCATGTCAATCTCGCAAAGCAGTGCGAGTTCTTGCTTACCTTGCTTTTCTTGATTAACGCATTCAGAGCACCAACTCCTCCACGATCACCAGAAGACATGCCGTCAACCTCATCCATAATCAGGCATGTTCGGTCGGTTATGGCAACACCCAACGAGTTCGTTTGCTGTTTATCGGTCAAGTTAAAGGATTGGCGAAGACTGAGAGTACAAACCTTACTACCGCCGATATAGCTATCGAGCGACGTATTGTTGACATTCATACCATTCTTTAAATTGATAAGCAGGCAAGAAACAATGATATGCTGAATAGTATACCTCGACGAGTTTTTTGCTTCGAGCATCACTTGCGTTCAATTCGATGGGTGTATATCCCGCGAGTTTGGCACATAGATGCGCACTAGTCGTCTTGCCAATCCCCGGCGGACCTGTAATGAGGACGGCGCGATTCGTGTTCATGGCGTTCTTGCCAGGTTTCTTAAAGTCGGCTTTGTAGCTCGCTGGCCTGAACAAAATTAAAACAGAATCATCGTTGAAAAGTAAATGGCAAACCATTCCTGTAACCACAGAAGCAGCTTCTCGACCGAAGACTTGTTCCCACATATTTCTTTGAGCGACTGAGGGGCATAACGGGTCGTCCATAGTTGCATTGACGGATCCGGCCCCTTGTGGCCACTACCATAAAAACATCAGCGACGAACTAAATTCCAAGGTATCGACCAACCTAGACGCAGAAGCCTTAGCCTCTTGTTTCTCGCGTTTTTCCATTTCCTTGGCTGCAATCTTGATGTCCTTCTGCTCCTTTTCCATCTTCTTCTTCGCCTTTTCATCAATCTCACCGGTGCCCGTTCGCGTTGCGATCAGGTTGAGGAACGCGTCCTCGTCAAGGGTGCGGATGCCGTGTTTCTTGATAGCAGCGAGCTTGCTAGGTCCGGCGTTGTCACCGAGAACGACAAAATCTGTACGCGTTGAAGGTTGTCCGACGACGCGTCCACCAAAACGCGTACAGATTCTTGCACCATAACTCCTGGTTCGGTGTTGGCCTCGAGTAAGGGATAGCCCAAAATATCACCCGGTAAACTAATATTCAAAATGATAACCTTTTTGGTGTTCTCCGAGTTTCCTTTGCCAGAGTGTGATGACTTAGTGGATGGGTTTCTTGGGACTTGGCTTCGTATCAATGACGCTCAAAGTAGGATGTTATGAGATTGCAGTGGTCGAAGAAGAAAATAAGGAGCGGTTTGTGAATGTTCCCGGACCCAACCTGTCAGCACAATCTGAAATACAGACGGAGCAAAATGGATCAGAGTCGAGCGCATCCTTCCAACTTGTGATCTTGATGCGATCGAAGTCGTATGGTCCGCGCTGTAAGCGAGGTATGTAGAATGCGCACTAGAATATACACCGACAGAAATGCTAGGGAGTAGAAATGGCTAGGGAGTAGAAATGACCTGAAATTTAATCTAGAAGAATGCGAGACCTTCGTTGAACGCTATCATAGACTCTTTGAATGCCCTGGCCTTCTGTGGTGAAACAGTCAAAACGTACACATCAACAGAAAGCACGATTCCGCGTTTAGATATAAGACACATTTTGACGCGTCGCAGGAAGCCCGTTTGTGGTATATAGATGGTGGTTGATAAAGAAAGAGGCGTGTAGCGCAAAAAAACAAGTCACGGTAACACACAAGCAAGGACAACAACAGATGCAATTTGGACAAGCACAATGTAAACAGAACACGATAGCGATACGGAGTAACAAGAGATAGAAGGATATCCTAATGCGATGCAAGACGAGACGATAGCAGAGAAACGGGGAAAATGGAAATGTAGACGGGAAACGATAGCAATACGATATGAACAGAGAGATGGATGTTGGAATATGTACGGGTATCGTAAATGCGATGGATGTGACAATGCAATATGTAGCAAAGAGACGGAGAAAACAAGACATGCGATGAGGATGAATGTCAAGAAGATGTAAATATAAACAAAACAGCGAGAAAGAAAAAAAGAAATCCTAGGCCTAGAACATCCAGAGAGGGAATGCAGCGCGTGCATGAAGCCTCGTCTTGAAAATGTCCTGGTCCTCATCAGACATGGAGGTGATGAGCGGATCGTCCCGCTCTATCTCATCAAAATTGATACGCCGTTCAATTCGGGCTGGAAGAAATGGCGGCAGATTGTAATGATCTCGTCTTGCAGAGACTGGTTAACGTTCCATGGCGCGGTAAACTGGCAAGTGGATTTGTTAGCCAAAGACCAAGATTCAAGTGAGGACAATACACATACCGGAACCGGATTGTAGTCGGTGAGAAAAGCCTCTCCGTTGAATGCATCGAGGGTGTACGATGGTTCAGCCGTGTCCTGCTTGAAGAATCATGAGACGAGAACAAACAGTCATCAAACAATGCACATACCTCATTCAAGGGACCAGGGACGGCATGTTTTTGGCCCATGGAATTCATTACCGCTGAATGCAGATGGCTGCTAAGAGAACAAATGAGACGAAGACAAAGAGGCGAACAAAGCACATACCTCAGACGACGCGTCGACAAAAGGCTGCGGGGCGAAATGGTCTCGCGATTGAGCGTGTTCTTGCCCATTGACCGGGGGCAACGGGGCATTCGTGAATTGTTGTGGTGCATTCACCAATGGGCTCTCGATTTGGAATGTAAACTGGAAGGGCTCCAGCGCCGCGTCCCACACTGGCGTCTGTGTTTTGGGAGGGGATACCCTCGCCGAGGACTTGGAACTCTTCATCTTGCGCTTCTTGCCGCTTTCCCTTCGCCCGGTTTCGCCGGATGATACTCGTAACCCGGATGGGCCTCTGCGTGTCTCTGCTTCGTTTCCTCCTGCATTTCCTGCCAAAATGCCTCGGCCTCCGTGCCCAAACGCTTCCAATGGTATGAGACCACCTTCGAAAACATGTCGAACCACAGTGGGCCGTATGTGGCCTTGAGCTCTGCACAGAGACTTGCGGACAACTCATCGGACATCCACGCCTTGTAAGCATAAACCTGTTGGCGGGACGGTCGACATGTTCCTCCTCTACACCGGCTTTCCTCTTCTTTGGTTGAAGGGCCGCTCTCGTTTCCTGCAATGTTAGGACATCGTCTTTGTTCGGGATATGCGCAAACGACGCCGTATATCTCGTCTTGAGCTCTTCTGTAAGATCAGGAGCTGCAATGCGAGGAGCCCGTGGTGCCATGACTGATATAGATGAAAATTTGTGTGATGAGTGACGATGGTGGTAGGCTGTGAACAAAAGACAAAGCGCGTCTAGCCCTGATTTTGGTCAGTGATCACGTGCCGCTCGCTGGAAAAGGAAAAACATCAAAGCGAGGTCGTTTAATTGATACAAGGCCTCTGGAGTAGTATAGAATGTTAGTTTGATTGTTTTCAAGGCACGAAGTAATGAATCTCTCACAATCTCGCACCACAAATAATTGCGCCACATTGAGGCACCAAGCCACTCGGCCTGCGATCACGCTTGACGCTGAGTCGATCCATATGCCATAGCGAGACATTCTGTGTGACACGTTCCCCAAGACGCAGGATATCATCATCCAAGGAAGAATCCAGCTTCAAGCGGCGAGTAAGAGGCAAATCGGGCGCGCGCCTCTTCCAGCCGAGTCCATGAGGGCGCAAGCCCAGGAACCTTGTGAGGCCATAGCTGAGACAAGCGAGGCCGGTTTCGTCGAGGATTAAGGATCCGGTCGAATTAGTGCAGTATACGCTCATGCGCAGAAGAGTGCAGTGCCACGTGAGCGCGTTTACGTCTCCTCGGAGAGCCGCCACGCCAAGCCACACCCCCACAGATCAGGTCAAAGCCCCGTAATTGCCGCCTTAGAAATCAGGAGTGTGCGCGTTCCTGTCGGAGCACCGTCGTCCGCATCTCGAGGGGGACGTCCCGCCTCTTCTCTTCCCAGTGCGAAGTTGGGAAGCTTGCAATGGCCATGTTCGCCATCGGCGTCTCGTTGGAACAGCCTCCGTGCACGAAGGGAACGGGTTCTGTCAACGTTACTTGTTTTCTATCTCCTAAGGGGTTTGATTGCGACTGGGATTCATGGGAAAGAAACCGATGTCAATGTGTTGTTTGCGACGTCTCCTAAGGGATGAAGGACTTCGCAAAGTAGAGCTGCGAGCGGCCAGCGAAAGCATATACGTCGCGATGAATTCAGGAGGCCGCCATGGCTCAAGGAGGCCAGTCAAACGATTGTCAGGATTCATGTGCAACGATGGCAAAACATTGACTAGTCCAAGTTCTTCTACCCAGAATAACCTAGCACACAAATCGTTATGGAGTGCCACAAGTATGAGCCCAGCACATACCTTTTTCTGCTCAGCTGACAAAGTAAGTATGCGCTGGCTGGGAGAACGGAGACGTGAATGCCACGCGCGTTGCAGAGTCGACATAAAAGAAGAAGAATGGCATCCCAGCGATTGCTGGATCAACCACTGGGTCCTGCACCACGCGTGTGTCCAGTTACACGCATATGTGGACGCGCAAGAACCAGGGACATGAAGTGCTAGGGCACAGTATAGGGGTGAAGGAATGCAGACGTGACGTTGAGGTTTGCCTTCACGAACACAGTTTAAACGCGGTAATACGCCAAAGACACCCCTGTACAAATTTTCAGAACGAACGAAGGAGAAATAAGGTGGCTGTTCGCCATTTACCAGAAATAGTGGCTAAGGCTGCGCGACTCGAAGTTATTCTTGCAGTTCGCAAATGTCTAGCCTGCTAGCAAATGTCCATAGCGGTTCGGAAGGAAAATGGCATCAAGACGCTTACGTGTGCTACCGATCTGCAACATCACAAACAGCTCAACTCAAACCCGTATGTGAACATAGACAACGAAAAGACTACATTATTGTAATCAAAGGTATTCCAATCTTGCAGTTCATCTTCGTCGACACCTAGTGTCCGCGTCTCGCGAACTTTTCTCATGAGATACACTTTTATCTCATGAGCAAAGTTCGCGAGGCTAGAAAGCGTCTGTACGATTAAACTTCTTTGCGGGGCCTACCTTGATTATGCGACGCGGGTACTTGAGGATCGCATGAGCCTGTCTCCCTCCGATGCTGTTAACAAACGACACAAACGCCACTCCGAAGCAACATTCCCCAGTAACATTTACCTCGCACCTGGCAGTCAGGACATACCTGCTGTTTCCGAATTTGCTAGAGCACTGACACAAGATAACCAAAATTAGTGAGTCTGAAGACCGCACTAATAGATACACGAAGTGACTATTTCCCAGCCGCACTCTTCCTCGGCTTCTTCTTCGCCTTTGCAACCTGCAGCAACTTGTCACCCTCAATCCCATCCTTCTTCTTCCCTCTCCCACCACTGCCACTCGACTCCTCCTCATCCGACCCCTCCGCAACATCCTCATCCATCTCAAACGCGTCCTCCAAATCGGGCTTCTCCCCAGCAGACGCCAGCTTCTTCGGGGCCTTGCCCAAATCCTGCGCCTTGTGATACGCAATCGGATGCTCGGTCGCGTTGTATTTCCGCGTAAACGCCGCCTTGACGGCACCTGGGATCTTCTTTAAAATGATGTCGTCCTTATTCGTGTCGACACCCAGCTCGACGACACTGTCCCAGTCTTCCTTGTTCAGGTAATATCCATCCATACGTTCGATGATGTCTTCGACGGCGTCCTACAAATAACTATCAGCGATGACTTTGAAATGGCTGGTTCTCTTTAGCCTCACCGATCCGTCCTCAATCAGAGGCCGCACGATGTACGGGTAAAGCGCTGGAATATACTGCTGCCGCAATTCATGTTTATCGCCAGATGCTTTTAGACGCATTTTGATCTGGATGTCAGCAAGTTGCCTATTCAGCTTGCTCTGTTTCGAGTTCTGACCCAACCACCTAAACGGTCATATGAGTTATAAACATCTGCGAAAAGAAGGTGTGCTCACTGAGGGAATGACATCCCGTTCGGACCTCCATAATGCGCTCCTTGTCCAAAGACAAATGATGCTGGGCGAACCGTTGAGCACACCGCGTGAAGAGGCATGAGAGCCCAATGCTGTTCGGGCCTGAAGGTCTTTTAGGTCACTCTTCGAATGCAACTAACGAGAGTAATCGTACCCGTGTATCATTCCATCGACTAGGTCGCCGTCCGAAATCGACGAAGCCGCGCGGTCCATAAGCTGGAGCTGCTTCAAGACCTTTTCTGGCCCCTCGAGGTTACGCAGCTTCGTCGGCTGACTTTTCAGATAGTTCTCCTTCGATTGTTGTCATTACCGAGTCGAGTCCTAAACCCGAAATCGTACTCACCTGAATGAACAACGGCACAAAGGAATGATCTTGAAAATACAGCTCCATCTTGTCACCAAGCGACTTCTTCTCGGTCGGCGAGAACATATACGGTCCCAATATCTTGGACGTGATATCGAAGGGACTCATGATTTGATACTTCTCATTCATCTTGGTCCTGGAAATCACCGTCTCAGTATCTGACTTCCAACCAAGTGAAGTGAAGAACGCACAAGGTTTTACCCTCATCAAAGTCATCTTTGAGCTCGACAGTTTCCAAGTCGAAAGCATATTGAGAACTTGACGAATATCGGACTGCGATCCTGTGATAAGCTGGTCGATGACATTCCCTGGAAGATCCATCTTCTCCTTGAAAGTTATCGTCATGATGCGCGCGAGCGAACTTGATTGGCTTGCGGTCTGACGGGAAATGTAAATGGGGAAGTAGAACGACTAGCGAAAGACGTATTCGACAATGCATGCCGAAACTGTTCGCTTGTAACGGCTTGAGCTTTTGTGCACCCTTGTCGTTCGCTATACATATGATGGGGATCTTGATTTCATGTCAATCTCGCAAAGCAGTGCGAGTTCTTGCTTACCTTGCTTTTCTTGATAAACGCATTCAGAGCACCAACTCCTCCACGATCACCAGAAGACATGCCGTCAACCTCATCCATAATCAGGCATTTCGGTCATGGCAACACCCAACGAGTTCGTTTGCTGTTTATCGGTCAAGTTAAAGGATTGGCGAAGACTGAGAGTACAAACCACTACCGCCGATATAGCTATCGAGCGACGTATTGTTGACATTCATACCATTCTTTAAATTGATAAGCAGGCAAGAAACAATGATATGCTGAATAGTATACCTCGACGAGTTTTTTGCTTCGAGCATCACTTGCGTTCAATTCGATGGGTGTATATCCCGCGAGTTTGGCACATAGATGCGCACTAGTCGTCTTGCCAATCCCCGGCGGACCTGTAATGAGGACGGCGCGATTCGTGTTCATGGCGTTCTTGCCAGGTTTCTTAAAGTCGGCTTTGTAGCTCGCTGGCCTGAACAAAATTAAAACAGAATCATCGTTGAAAAGTAAATGGCAAACCATTCCTGTAACCACAGAAGCAGCTTCTCGACCGAAGACTTGTTCCCACATATTTCTTTGAGCGACTGAGGGGCATAACGGGTCGTCCATAGTTGCATTGACGGATCCGGCCCCTTGTGGCCACTACCATAAAAACATCAGCGACGAACTAAATTCCAAGGTATCGACCAACCTAGACGCAGAAGCCTTAGCCTCTTGTTTCTCGCGTTTTTCCATTTCCTTGGCTGCAATCTTGATGTCCTTCTGCTCCTTTTCCATCTTCTTCTTCGCCTTTTCATCAATCTCACCGGTGCCCGTTCGCGTTGCGATCAGGTTGAGGAACGCGTCCTCGTCAAGGGTGCGGATGCCGTGTTTCTTGATAGCAGCGAGCTTGCTAGGTCCGGCGTTGTCACCGAGAACGACAAAATCTGTACGCGTTGAAGGTTGTCCGACGACGCGTCCACCAAAACGCGTACAGATTCTTGCACCATAACTCCTGGTTCGGTGTTGGCCTCGAGTAAGGGATAGCCCAAAATATCACCCGGTAAACTAATATTCAAATGATAACCTTTTTGGTGTTCTCCGAGTTTCCTTTGCCAGAGTGTGATGACTTAGTGGATGGGTTTCTTGGGACTTGGCTTCGTATCAATGACGCTCAAAGTAGGATGTTTATGAGATTGCAGTGGTCGAAGAAGAAAATAAGGAGCGGTTTGTGAATGTTCCCGGACCCAACCTGTCAGCACATTTGGAAATACAGACGGAGTGAAATGGATCAGAGTCAAGCGCATCCTTCCAACTTGTGATCTTGATGCGATCGAAGTCGTATGGTCCGCTTCGCACTGTAAGCGAGGTATGTAGAATGCGCACTAGAATATACACCGACAGAAATGCTAGGGAGTAGAAATGGCTAGGGAGTAGAAATGACCTGAAATTTAATCTAGAAGAATGCGAGACCTTCGTTGAACGCTATCATAGACTCTTTGAAATTTGAATGCCCTGGCCTTCTGTGGTGAAACAGTCAAAACGTACACATCAACAGAAAGCACGATTCCGCGTTTAGATATAAGACACATTTTGACGCGTCGCAGGAAGCCCGTTTGTGGTATATAGATGGTGGTTGATAAAGAAAGAGGCGTGTAGCGCAAAAAAACAAGTCACGGTAACACACAAGCAAGGACAACAACAGATGCAATTTGGACAAGCACAATGTAAACAGAACACGATAGCGATACGGAGTAACAAGAGATAGAAGGATATCCTAATGCGATGCGAGACGAGACGATAGCAGAGAAACGGGGAAAATGGAAATGTAGACGGGAAACGATAGCAATACGATATGAACAGAGAAATGGATGTTGGAATATGTACGGGTATCGTAAATGCGATGGATGTGACAATGCAATATGTAGCAAAGAGACGGAGAAAACAAGACATGCGATGAGGATGAATGTCAAGAAGATGTAAATATAAACAAAACAGCGAGAAAGAAAAAAGAAATCCTAGGCCTAGAACATCCAGAGAGGGAATGCAGCGCGTGCATGAAGCCTCGTCTTGAAAATGTCCTGGTCCTCATCAGACATGGAGGTGATGAGCGGATCGTCCCGCTCTATCTCATCAAAATTGATACGCCGTTCAAGTTCGGGCTGGAAGAAATGGCGGCAGATTGTAATGATCTCGTCTTGCAGAGACTGGTTAACGTTCCATGGCGCGGTAAACTGGCAAGTGGATTTGTTAGCCAAAGACCAAGATTCAAGTGAGGACAATACACATACCGGAACCGGATTGTAGTCGGTGAGAAAAGCCTCTCCGTTGAATGCATCGAGGGCGTACGATGGTTCGGCCGTGTCCTGCTTGAAGAATCATGAGACGAGAACAAACAGTCATCAAACAATGCACATACCTCATTCAAGGGACCAGGGACGGCATGTTTTTGGTGCCCATGGAATTCATTACCGCTGAATGCAGATGGCAGCTAAGAGAACAAATGAGACGAAGACAAAGAGGCGAACAAAGCACATACCTCAGACGACGCGTCGACAAAAGGCTGCGGGGCGAAATGGTCTCGCGATTGAGCGTGTTCTTGCCCATTGACCGGGGGCAACGGGGCATTCGTGAATGGTTGTGGTGCATTCACCAATGGGCTCTCGATTTGGAATGTAAACTGGAAGGGCTCCAGCGCCGCGTCCCACACTGGCGTCTGTGTTTTGGGAGGGGATACCCTCGCCGAGGACTTGGAACTCTTCATCTTGCGCTTCTTTGCCGCTTTCCCTTCGCCCGGTTTCGCCGGATGATACTCGTAACCCGGATGGGCCTCTGCGTGTCTCTGCTTCGTTTCCTCCTGCATTTCCTGCCAAAATGCCTCGGCCTCCGTGCCCAAACGCTTCCAATGGTATGAGACCACCTTCGAAAACATGTCAAACCACAGTGGGCCGTATGTGGCCTTGAGCTCTGCACAGAGAGTTGCGGACAGTTGTTCGGACATCCACGCCTTGTATAGCATAAACCTGTTGGCGGGACGGTCGACATGTTCCTCCTCTACACCGGCTTTCGTCTTCTTTGGTTGAAGGGCCGCTCTCGTTTCCTGCAATGTTAGGACATCGTCTTTGTTCGGGATATGCGCAAACGACGCAGTATATCTCGTCTTGAGCTCTTCTGTAAGATCAGGAGCTGCAATGCGAGGAGCCCGTGGTGCCATGACTGATATAGATGAAAATTTGTGTGATGAGTGACGATGGTGGTAGGCTGTGAACAAAAGACAAAGCGCGTCTAGCCCTGATTTTGGTCAGTGATCACGTGCCGCTCGCTGGAAAAGGAAAAACATCAAAGCGAGGTCGTTTAATTGATACAAGGCCTCTGGAGTAGTATAGAATGTTAGTTTGATTGTTTTCAAGGCACGAAGTAATGAATCTCTCACAATCTCGCACCACAAATAATTGCGCCACATTGAGGCACCAAGTGCGATCAACGACTTGACGCTGAGTCGATCCATATGTCATAGCGAGACATTCTGTGTGACACGTTCCCCAAGACGCAGGATATCATCATCCAAGGAAGAATCCAGCTTCAAGCGGCGAGTAAGAGGCAAATCGGGCGCGCGCCTCTTCCAGCCGAGTCCATGAGGGCGCAAGCCCAGGAACCTTGTGAGGCCATAGCTGAGACAAGCGAGGCCGGTTTCGTCGAGGATTAAGGATCCGGTCGAATTAGTGCAGTATACGCTCATGCGCAGAAGAGTGCAGTGCCACGTGAGCGCGTTTACGTCTCCTCGGAGAGCCGCCACGCCAAGCCACACCCCCACAGATCAGGTCAAAGCCCCGTAATTGCCGCCTTAGAAATCAGGAGTGTGCGCCTTCCTGTCGGAGCACCGTCGTCCGCATCTCGAGGGGGACGTCCCGCCTCTTCTCTTCCCAGTGCGAAGTTGGGAAGCTTGCAATGGCCATGTTCGCCATCGCGTCTCGTTGGAACAGCCTCCGTGGACGAAGGGAACGGGCACTGTCAACGTTACTTGTTTTCTATCTCCTAAGGGGTTTGATTGAGACTGGGGTTCATGGGAAAGAAAGCGATGTCAATGTGTTGTTTGCGACGTCTCCTAAGGGATGAAGGACTTTGCAAAGTAGAGCTGCGAGCGCCAGCGAAAGCATATACGTCGCGATGAATTCAGGAGGCCGCCATGGCTCAAGGAGTCCAGTCAAACGATTGTCAGGATTCATGTGCAACGATGGCAAAACGTTGACTAGTCCAAGTTCTTCGACCCAGAATAACCTAGCACACAAATCGTTATGGAGTGCCACAAGTATGAGCCCAGCACATACCTTTTTCTGCTCAGCTGACAAAGTAAGTATGCGCTGGCTGGGAGAACGGAGACGTGAATGCCACGCGCGTTGCAGAGTCGACATAAAAGAAGAAGAATGGCATGCCAGCGATTGCTGGATCAACCACTGGGTCCTGCACCACGCGTGTGTCCAGTTACACGCATATGTGGACGCGCAAGAACCAGGGACATGAAGTGCTAGGGCACAGTATAGGGGTGAAGGAATGCAGACGTGACGTTGAGGTTTGCCTTCACGAACACAGTTTAAACGCGGTAATACGCCAAAGACACCCCTGTACGTATTTTCAGAACGAACGAAGGAGAAATAAGGTGGCTGTTCGCCATTTACCAGAAATAGTGGCTAAGGCTGCGCGACTCGAAGTTATTCTTGCAGTTCGCAAATGTCTAGCCTGGAACGCTTGGGTCTAGGCTAGTAAATGTCCATAGCGGTTCGGAAGGAAAATGGCATCAAGACGCTTACGTGTGCTACTATCCGTACCGGTGAAGCGGATAATCACTTAGAAGCGGTTAAAATGACGGTGAATGATTTCTCCTGTTATTTCTACCTCCCAACTTGTTGAGAACATGAATTGTACATATAGAATACACCTTCTGACAGCTCCTTGGGCAGAACAATGTTGGTATGCGGGAAAGACAACTCGAGAGGTGTGGGAAACAAGACGATGACATCATTCTCATCACCCACTCGAATGCTGTCTACGCAAAGCCATTTATTGACGCCTCCCTTCTGAAAATTGGTACAAATGTAGTTCAAGTATGCACAATTGATTTTCTCAAGAGTTTGAGGCCAAAAGGTTTCCTTGTTCAAGAGCTACACTCGAATTAACCGCTTCTAGGTGATTATCCGCTCCACCGGTACGGATAGTACCGATCTGCAACACGCCTGTCCATCACAAACAGCTCAACTCAAACCCGAAGAACATTGTGAACACAGACAACGAAAAGACTACATTATTGTAATCAAAGGTATTCCAATCTTGCAGTTCATCTTCGTCGACACCTAGTGTCCGCGTCTCGCGAACTTTTCTCATGAGATACACTTTTATCTCATGAGAAAAGTTCGCGAGGCTAGAAAGCGTCTGTACGATTAAACTTCTTTGCGGGGCCTACCTTGATTATGCGACGCGGGTACTTGAGGATCGCATGAGCCTGTCTCCCTCCGATGCTGTTAACAAACGACACAAACGCCACTCCGAAGCAACATTCCCCAGTAACATTTACCTCGCACCTGGCAGTCAGGACATACCTGCTGTTTCCGAATTTGCTAGAGCACTGACACAAGATAACCAAAATTAGTGAGTCTGAAGACCGCACTAATAGATACACGAAGTGACTATTTCCCAGCCGCACTCTTCCTCGGCTTCTTCTTCGCCTTTGCAACCTGCAGCAACTTGTCACCCTCAATCCCATCCTTCTTCTTCCCTCTCCCACCACTGCCACTCGACTCCTCCTCATCCGACCCCTCCGCAACATCCTCATCCATCTCAAACGCGTCCTCCAAATCGGGCTTCTCCCCAGCAGACGCCAGCTTCTTCGGGGCCTTGCCCAAATCCTGCGCCTTGTGATACGCAATCGGATGCTCGGTCGCGTTGTATTTCCGCGTAAACGCCGCCTTGACGGCACCTGGGATCTTCTTTAAAATGATGTCGTCCTTGTTCGTGTCGACACCCAGCTCGACGACACTGTCCCAGTCTTCCTTGTTCAGGTAATATCCATCCATACGTTCGATGATGTCTTCGACGGCGTCCTACAAATAACTATCAGCGATGACTTTGAAATGGCTGGTTCTCTTTAGCCTCACCGATCCGTCCTCAATCAGAGGCCGCACGATGTACGGGTAAAGCGCTGGAATATACTGCTGCCGCAATTCATGTTTATCGCCAGATGCTTTTAGACGCATTTTGATCTGAATGTCAGCAAGTTGCCTATTCAGCTTGCTCTGTTTCGAGTTCTGACCCAACCACCTAAACGGTCATATGAGTTATAAACATCTGCGAAAAGAAGGTGTGCTCACTGAGGGAATGACATCCCGTTCGGACCTCCATAATGCGCTCCTTGTCCAAAGACAAATGATGCTGGGCGAACCGTTGAGCACACCGCGTGAAGAGGCATGAGAGCCCAATGCTGTTCGGGCCTGAAGGTCTTTTAGGTCACTCTTCGAATGCAACTAACGAGAGTAATCGTACCCGTGTATCATTCCATCGACTAGGTCGCCGTCCGAAATCGACGAAGCCGCGCGGTCCATAAGCTGGAGCTGCTTCAAGACCTTTTCTGGCCCCTCGAGGTTACGCAGCTTCGTCGGCTGACTTTTCAGATAGTTCTCCTTCGATTGTTGTCATTACCGAGTCGAGTCCTAAACCCGAAATCGTACTCACCTGAATGAACAACGGCACAAAGGAATGATCTTGAAAATACAGCTCCATCTTGTCACCAAGCGACTTCTTCTCGGTCGGCGAGAACATATACGGTCCCAATATCTTGGACGTGATATCGAAGGGACTCATGATTTGATACTTCTCATTCATCTTGGTCCTGGAAATCACCGTCTCAGTATCTGACTTCCAACCAAGTGAAGTGAAGAACGCACAAGGTTTTACCCTCATCAAAAGTCATCTTTGAGCTCGACAGTTTCCAAGTCGAAAGCATATTGAGAACTTGACGAATATCGGACTGCGATCCTGTGATAAGCTGGTCGATGACATTCCCTGGAAGATCCATCTTCTCCTTGAAAGTTATCGTCATGATGCGCGAGCGAACTTGATTGGCTTGCGGTCTGACGGGAAATGTAAATGGGGAAGTAGAACGACTAGCGAAGACGTACTTCTGAAATGACATGCCGAACGTTGTCGCTTGTAACGGCTTGAGCTTTTGTGCACCCTTGTCGTTCGCTATACATATGATGGGGATCTTGATTTCATGTCAATCTCGCAAAGCAGTGCGAGTTCTTGCTTACCTTGCTTTTCTTGATCAACGCATTCAGAGCACCAACTCCTCCACGATCACCAGAAGACATGCCGTCAACCTCATCCATAATCAGGCATGTTCGGTCGGTTATGGCAACACCCAACGAGTTCGTTTGCTGTTTATCGGTCAAGTTAAAGGATTGGCGAAGACTGAGAGTACAAACCTTACTACCGCCGATATAGCTATCGAGCGACGTATTGTTGACATTCATACCATTCTTTAAATTGATAAGCAGGCAAGAAACAATGATATGCTGAATAGTATACCTCGACGAGTTTTTTGCTTCGGGCATCACTTGCGTTCAATTCGATGGGTGTATATCCCGCGAGTTTGGCACATAGATGCGCACTAGTCGTCTTGCCAATCCCCGGCGGACCTGTAATGAGGACGGCGCGATTCGTGTTCATGGCGTTCTTGCCAGGTTTCTTAAAGTCGGCTTTGTAGCTCGCTGGCCTGAACAAAATTAAAACAGAATCATCGTTGAAAAGTAAATGGCAAACCATTCCTGTAACCACAGAAGCAGCTTCTCGACCGAAGACTTGTTCCCACATATTTCTTTGAGCGACTGAGGGGCATAACGGGTCGTCCATAGTTGCATTGACGGATCCGGCCCCTTGTGGCCACTACCATAAAAACATCAGCGACGAACTAAATTCCAAGGTATCGACCAACCTAGACGCAGAAGCCTTAGCCTCTTGTTTCTCGCGTTTTTCCATTTCCTTGGCTGCAATCTTGATGTCCTTCTGCTCCTTTTCCATCTTCTTCTTCGCCTTTTCATCAATCTCACCGGTGCCCGTTCGCGTTGCGATCAGGTTGAGGAACGCGTCCTCGTCAAGGGTGCGGATGCCGTGTTTCTTGATAGCAGCGAGCTTGCTAGGTCCGGCGTTGTCACCGAGAACGACAAAATCTGTACGCGTTGAAGGTTGTCCGACGACGCGTCCACCAAAACGCTTGGCGATACCAATAGCATCGTCTCGCGAAAAGCTAGTTAGCTCGCCAGTGAACACGAAAGCAAGTCCTGCAAGGCAATCTGGAGAACCGTCTGGCACCTCCTTTGCACCATAGTTGGTAGGTGCAGCCTTTTTCGCAGCTTGATGTGCATAGTAACTATAAACAAATTAGCATTCGTCGTTAACCGCAAGAGTAATACGCGCTTGAATTTCTTTTTGGGCTCTTCCTCGCCGTCCGCCTTTTCCTTTCCTGGCGGCTTCTTCTTCGGCGCAGGCTGTTTCCCCTTGGATTTGGCGGGTACAAGATCGTCGTCGTCGTCGTCCGAGGCAACACTGTATTCTTCGTCTTTCTTCTTGGACAAACCAGACTTTCTAGGTTTCGCGGCAGTTTTGGCAGATGTCGATATCTTCTTGGGCAAGGGCGATACTTCTTCGTCGTCGCTGGACATAATGACCGGTTTCTTGCGTTTAGGGGCAGATTTGGTGTCATCTATAATTTGACTTTAGCGCGGTATGAAGGAGAGATTGGTAAATGTACCCTGTGGGCGTGGCTTGACCCTCTTAGGCGCCGGCTCCTCCTCGTCGCTAGACACGAGCACCGCCTTCGACCTCTTCACCGACGCCTTGGGCGGTGGAGATGGCGCGTCGTTGTCATCGTCGCCTGAAAATATATCAATAGTATTCGGGTTGCTGCAGTGATATGCGCACTGATGTCGATAACTTTGCTCGCCTTGGACGCCGCCTTTTTCTTCGGTGGCGTATCGTCATCGTCAGCATCCTCGACCTTTCGCTTGACTCCATTCGCCTTCTGGCTCTGCTGCAGACTTTCAATAAAAAATGGCGGTGGCGGGTAAGAGAGCATACAGAAGGCTTTGCCTGCGACGACGAGCCGACTTTCGTTTGGCTGCTGCCGCCGAAAAAGGCGCGAATATCGACCCCGCCCGGCGCCGCCGCTTTCTTCGACTTTGAGTTCATCGTCGTCGTTGACTGAGATCAACGTACTGACATGACGCGACGCGTGCTGTCACTGTCACGGTATTCGGCTACGGCGTGCCAGTCCACAGCGCATGCAATCCAAGATAAATCAGGTCGTAATCATATTCACAGACAAATTGACGCGTTGACGCGTTCAAGAAGTGTTGAAGGGCCGCGATAGCAATACTATCCGTACCGACCAGATCTATCAATAAGTGATTTCCGACAATAGAGGACTCTTGAGTCTTGCACTCGCGACGTGTGGCTATTAACGCCCTTCAAGTCATACATAACAATCTCTACATGCCAAGCTGTGTCTAATTTTCAGAAAGTCCAGGCCCGAGTACCAAAGTATAAACTTCTTTGAAGCGAGGCAAACTGCAAACAAAATCAATTAGCGTCAAAAGATCTCAATGACACCTCTGACTCATCCTAGACCATCTCAGCACTGTGACTGATGTCCTGGCTTGACGGCATCTTCATTGTTGCCAATTTATTGGGACAATCAGCATCCACATAGCTCTACAAATTTACCCATAAGCATCCCACAGTACACAGATAGAAGACCACCTCCAGAAGGGAAAATGACTGACCGGCGGATCTTCTGGGACCGACGGCACCAGTAGGGACTCATCACCATGCCCGGTGCGCGTGGATGCCTCAGCAGAGTCAACTCTCGTACGTACGTACGACACAAGCCCCCGGATGAAAGACTCCAGACCACACGCAATTACTCCTTAAGCGGCTTAAGTAAAAGTAAGCACTGATAATGAAAACATACCGTACAAGCCCATTTCATATGGGTCCCCTGAGATGATCGTTGCAAAGTGGAATACCAAGGAGCTCGGAAGCAGTAGGACGACGACCATCCAAACGCCTCCGGTTGTGCACGGTAAACTAACTAGAAAACCTAAAGACTGTAATCAGAACAGGAGACAGACTAAACATGACGAGTACGCACCGATAGTGGTCATACTATGCATCACAAATAGAAGTAAGCGGGGCACCCCGCCGTTCCAAACCCCAAGACCTAGTGAGACCTAGTCTCGTAAACCAGCTCAACGAGAGAAGATGGGATACTCACGATCGTCTCTTAGTAGAGTCTGGAACCTATGTAGGGGGTACCTCATAGGCTCACTTCGGACTTCGAAAATTGCAGATGCCGAACCCTAACCACAGAGTGTGCCGTCGGACCGGAACCAGATGGATACACTCGCAGCTTTGCACTACTGATGCATCATATACCTCGAAATTACTGCCTTTAGTTAAAATTGCATATCTAAGGTCTGTCTACGGTTCATCATTCCTTGAATTTTCACTATAGATCACCTGCAACTCGATAACAATCCTCCGAATGGCCGGATGTGCTGCAACCACTGCCCGCACTGCATTGAGGCGCTATGCCACATCAAACTCTCCATTATACGTAGATTACACTGGTGAAAGTGGGATGAGTGCTCAGTGAACACTGGACGATTTAGCGTGATTGGTAACCAGCGGTAACCCTAACCTTAGTGCATTTTGAAACTCCGAAGTGAGCCTCACAGGGTACCCCCACATAGGCTCCAGACTAAGTGAGACCAGGAGGATGACCTGGATTGTTGCACAGGTCGCTGCCGGTATAATGTCTATGGACATTGGGATGGGACAAGAGTGCACCAAGACGGCACCGATGAAAAAAACACTAGACTGATGAGGACCAAGGCAGGTATTTTGGAGAGTTGAAAGAAAGTGAGGGTTGCCCGGTAGGGTGCGGTGGCGGGGAAGTGTGTACGTCGGAAGACTTCGTGTTTTCCTGTTGGGAAAGGGATTTGTCCATCGTGGACGAAGGAAGGAGAGACGCCGACACCACGTCTCATTTTCCTTGTTCTCCACGTGCTGCAGGATCTGTGATTGACGCGC
>JADNYV010000611.1:0-20098 GCA_015501055.1 Mucidula mucida | reverse complement strand
TCTAGCTCATCCATATGGCACTATCACTATACTCTCAAGTTACGCATTCAACGACATAACTGATGGCGCCCCAAACAACGGAAGGGGTTCGTGTGACGACGGGAGTGGGTGGTTGTGCCAGCATCGGTGCGGTCCATCTTCACGACTTTCTCTCCTTGAGATTGACTTAAAGTATCTCAGGACGATGAGTGGCATGGTCGGCTTCCGCAACACCGTTCAATCCGCTGACTTAACAAACTGGTATTCACCCTCGAACGAACGTATTGCGTTTTCCCGCGGTAATGCAGGATTCGTTGCTATAAACAATGGAGACGCGTCGTGGTCGGAGACGGCGTTCTCCTCTGGATTGCCCGCAGGTCGTTACTGCAACGTCGGTCCGGGAGTGGCGCAGTGTGACGAGACGTAAGTTGCTATCTTTGAGCTACGACGTTGACTAATACAAGTCGAAGGAGCACATTCACAATTGACCAGGATGGGTTGTTAGCAGCGACCATTGGTGCCCGTTCAGCGATCGCATTTCATACTGGAGCAATGTCTTCTGTGTGAATCCTACATGGTATACTAAACCCCGGACCATATCTCAAGTTTTCTGCTTACTGGTAAGTAGATCAATGAGCACGCGTGATCACAGCTCTACCTTGTCGGAATATAAACAAATTGTCCATGCTTCAGTGTTCACTATAGAAGTCACCATCTGCCTTAAATATCTTTCATACTAGCTTGCGATATCCAACCCTTTTCTTTAATGCTGGCCTGGATTCAGTCGGACAAGAATATATGGATGCTGGTGAGGCAGACACACAAGTCCTTCAAACCGCCATCGGGGCGTGGAAAGCTATACACGTCAAGTTCGGGCTCGTTCTGCCAGAGATTCAGGTCTTTCCTGAGTACGACCATAATTTGACGAGATGGAGACAAGTAGGGAAATCTGTCGAGCTGATACGCGCACCACGCAACATCCTCCAGAAGATGGACTACAGTTTCGTGTTGTGAATGCATCAAGGGGTTCTAGAACGCTTACAGGCATCGCACAATTTGGAAAAGATCTAGAAAACAGAAAGCCTGGTCGCTCAGAGCGTCAGGAACAACGCATACTTGTGATGACACCCAGGAGCAGTTTCTTGCAGCCAGTCAGCGACAGTAAGGCAACACCACGTTCCACAGTGATCAAGAAAAATCCTGATTATGACCGACACCTATCGACACATAGCCAAAAAGGTTGAAATGCGAGAGGAAAAAGAAACTAGTAGTCCGTGTAATATGAATAGGTGACGGGTATGGTAGGTAGGTGGTAACGAACGACACTCAACAAGCAGGTCAAGCAGACATCAAATATCATAACAGCAGGCCAAATCAGATCGTACGAATCATGATATTTCCAGGCTTATGACAGGAAGAGAGCGCTGAAGACAACGCCCATCAACGAGAAACCACCAACGGCGATGTTGATGGCACCGTTGTCGGTGGACGAAGCGCTGGATCCGCTGGAGGTGCGGGTGCTGGTCGAACCACCTGTTCCAGTGGTACCGTGAGATGACTTGCTACCGGTAGCAGTAGCACCGGAGGAGGCGCCGCTCTGGGTGGCAGAGACCGAGGCAATGTCTGCGAAGAGAGCAGTGCTCTGGAAGGTCGTGCACTCGGAGTAAGGGGGAATGGTGGCAGTGTAAGGCATGGTGGAGATAGCACCGAGGGACTCTGCAGGCTGAGTGTAGGTCATGGTGACACCGCCCTCAACGTAGATACCAGGGGGGAGGCCAACATCACCCTTGCAGTGAGTGAACTCGCCGTCCTTGGCGTCAGCGGGGTCGTTGTAAGAGCAGCCGATACGGTCGTAGATGTGCTGGCAGTAAGAAGCATCCTGATCTGAAGTGGGCTTGCAAATACGGAAGCAGAAGCCATCAGCACCGATGAACCTGAAAGGGGATTAGCGTGATGAAGAGGAAGATTGAGCGGGAGACGCACTGATGCCACTCAAAGACTTGCTGATAGGTGTCGTTGTTGCCACTCCAGGCGGTCGAGTACATCAGACCACCAAGGGGGTTACCACGCTGGATAATTAACGGCGTTGATTAGCCGCTTCAGCGTGTCAGGGCAAAGGGCTTACCAAGTCAGCACCGTGAGGGTCGAGTTCACCACCAAAGTCACCCGCCTGGATGTTGATGTTGGGGCCGTTGATGAACCCAGTGAGCTGAAGGTACTCGGTGGTCTCTATGAGCTGGAGACCAGTGATGGTGCCCTCGGGAATGAGACGACCACCATGCTCCGTCGTGCACCAGGCAACTTCTTCACCCTCGGTGTTGGCAATGATGTCCATCTCCTGGGGAGCCCATAGGCAGAAGTCTATGATGAAAATGAGCAAATAAAAATATTTTCATGTTTGAAAAACGTACCACCAATGTTGTTAAAGACAGAGGTCTGGCACTTGGATTCTTGTCCCTCGGTAGTGTCGTTACACTTGTTATAACCTGACTGGGAACCCCTGATCAACTGGGTGTCGGTGTCCGCTTGGTATGGCTGGGAAAACAACGTTAGAAAAATCCCGGAAACCGAGGTGAAATAGACATACCAGATCCTCCCAAGCAAAGGTCTTTTCAGCCAAGGGCGTGGCAGGGTAGGTGCCCGTGGCTTGGCCACGGACTTGGGTACCGACGGCGAGGAGGGTAGAGAAAAGAGCGACTGAGGTTGATAAAGACATTATAACAAGACTGCGGGTGGGGAATTTGGAAAAAGGTGGTGCGAGCGAGCGCGAACCGCAGTAACCGAGTGGGAGAGGAAGAAAAGCTGGGTCGTGGGATAGCTGTCGTTCGGTTTATGTAAGGCAGGAGCAGAGTAGATTAGATCCTGCCGACGGATATCGGCTCCGCATGTCAACGCATGTCAACGTTTCAGCCTAACACCCTGAGCCTCCTGAGCTCAAATATACTGTGGTTTTCCCGCCACAGACCGTTCTTTATAACGTTACTTCACGAAGATCCATCAAGGATTTGCGTCTCCAAATTTGCTCCAACACTATCCCCGTTCATCAGCGCAGTTGGTGCAATTTTTTTACGACAAGGGGACTGTCTAAATATAATACAAGCACTTTTAATATAGAACGCACCACATAGGATCGATAGCGAACAGGGAACGGAGATCAGGGCGAAAACAGAAGTGAAATCCCAGTCCGTATAATTGAAAGGCTTCAATACGGGACGGACTGTTCAATGACGACGTTCAAGGCCAACTTCATTCAGGTGAGGAAGCCATCTGGCGGTTGCATTTTCTGTGGATAATGGATCATTTCACGACCGCGACTCGGAGTCCTCTCCAGGACGGTATTCGGATGTAGATGTTCTACTTGCGAATGCTAGGTTATGCTGCCCGAAATGCCTCGCCAACGATGGAGATCACCACAAAACTTGGAGTTGCCAAGGACTGTAGTCCAGTAGTTGGAAGGCAGTAGATTGACTGTATACAAGTGTGTAGCTGCCACCACAGACTGAACTTCTTTGAAAAAGAGCATTGGTTGGTGGTTTGTGTCCCTCATAAGCACTCTTATTGGTGTCTGTACTAGGCTGTCCTCACCGGCGATGCTTATTGCGATACCTCTAATAAAAGCATCTGCAATCCATTTTCTCTGCCAGCTGGCTTCATGTCCATGCTTGCCCCCCGGCCGCCCTTTCAATGCTCGTGCTTATACAGGACCGCCACGGAGGAACGCATTAGACGACCCTCGCGCTTGCTTCTGCTTCAAGAAGCCAAAAGACGACTGAGAACGTTAGCCGGAAACGCGAGAAGAAGTGAAAGGAAGACGTTTCAAGGAGTCTTACTGCCGTCCCCACTCAAGATTCTCAAATACGTATGCTCGTTTGATTAGTCTTCGCAACCGAGGCCATCACTTACCAATATACCTACTGAGCCTTGGAAGGTCTATCTATATAGGAGTGCATACCAAGAAAGGAAATCACCGCCCGTCGTTGCGCCCCTTCCAACAAAGTCGAGCAGCAGCCGGAACCGTCTGTATGGTCATGCCTGTCCAGGATGACGTATCAGAGAACAGTGGCGCTTGGAGTTCGGATAATGCTGAGACACGGAGTAAAGCAGACGAAAGCAAGGACACAGCAGCAGACAGTTGATGCTTTTAATGATGATCATGTTATTAACAATGTTATGGACTTTAATCATTCACCTCACCAAAATGATAATGGCAATAGCAAATGGATACAGATCCTAGCAACACGTGGGGTTGGGACGACGAGGAGGCATCGCCTTGCTAGGATGAGGTTCCGGGACGATGATCTATGGGTGATCTACTGGCGGAAGACGAGAAACGCCCAGTGATTACTTGACCGCCCAAGATAGCGAGTCATGAATGGCTTGCTCAAGAAGGACAAGAAACATCTGAACGGGCACTCGCCTTGAACATCCTCGCCCGTGATACCTTTCTCCATCCCTTCCGTCCGGCAGGAACCTCCGGAAAAGGGAGTTAAACGTCCACCGAGTCTCGCACCTCCCGAGTAGTCATATTTCAATGTTTGATGTCTTTGATAATGCAGGAGATTCTTCACATGATGAAGAATGTTCCGAACGACGGCACATATCTTGCGGAATCTCGCATATTTTGCCCAGCTTCCGACCCGGGACACTGATCCGCACTTGTTCAAACCGCATATAACTCTGCGTTCACAAATCGTTTTGCCCCCCAAGATTCAACAATCCTTCTAGCCCCCAGGAATAGAGTATGTATGCACCCAATCTCCTCCCCACCCTTCTCCTCCAAGAGTCCATCTGCATCCTGATACACGGGGCGTCCTTTATCCTCATCAACAACCAAGTCCTCCACTGCCATCCTCATCCACTCAAGCACTGGCGGCGTCCGACGCGTCCATCTATCAGTCAAGCCCTCGAACCACCCCAGATGGCCACCATGCGGGGTAATGACCACCACGACGTGGGGTGAGTCCATGGCTACGGTATCATCCGAGTAATGGGATCGTTGCGGACGTTTATAGTCAGAAGAGGATCGCGGACAAGACTGAGAAGCGTGTGCCATGTCTCGCACGAACCAGTCTACGGGCTTGATCGTTGGCCTGGCTGAAGGCGGCGAGGATGTCATGGAGCCGTCTCTAACTAGACTCGTCGTTAACAACCAATGTCCGATATCTCAGACCACCGACTTTGCTGGAGGGCGCTGATATCGCTCGGACGTACGGTTCATACGTGCCTAGTGCATGCTCAGCTGTTGGTAAAATAACACGACGAGAACGTTTATACCACCAGTCATGGCGGTGACTACCACGACAATAGGCGCATCTTGGTCTAGCTCTTCACTGTGGGTCGGTGCGTGATCAGGACATGTTATGGAAGATCGTTAGCTGGGCATCATGGTACTAAGAAAGCGCAGACAATATACCACCATCGACTAGAAGATATGTTCTTGGAAGCAATCAACCCCTCGCGCGCGCACTTCTGCTCCAAGAAGCCAGCATGATCGTACAAATCCACAAGGCGACTGAACACGTCAGCCGCAAACGCGAGAAGAAATAAAAGGAAGACGCTTCACACGCACAGGATGTGAAGGAGCCTTACTGCATGCCATCCCCTCTCAAGATTCCCAAGTATGTACGCTCGTTTCATTGGTCTTCACAACCGACTCCACCACTTTCCAGTATACTTTATCGACCTTAGTCAAAGATTCCATTCCCCCGGCTGGTGAAGGTGCGTGATTATCTCTGTGATACCCTTCTGAGGAACATTACGCTCATTGCCGTTATGATTGTCAGAACCTAACGCGATGAGGGAGTGAAGGTGGCATCTGTCATTCGAGTGCATACACATTCTATGCTTTCGAAACATCTATTTCCATCGCCGTATTCGTAGCTCTACATGAAAGGTCGTCAGTATTCGAAAAGAGAGCAAGAACGCAAAAAATGTTACCTTCAATCCCATAATCCTCTTGAGGTCGCTTTGTACAATCACATCTTGATAATACAAAGTCGCGTCAAGAACAACCTTGGCGTCTGCAGTCATGTCCAGCACCGTGAAACGGTTCCACCTTCCACAGCTTCTCTCGTCACAAACCAATTCGCGTCCACCATGAACGGGTCAGACTGAATGGTGTTATTGGAAAATACTTTGACGATGCTGCCCACTGAGACCAAGGAATGTCCACGCGATCATCCACAAGCTGGTGGATCGATAGGGAAGGGAAGGGAGGTTCGACCTCAGCAGAAAACTGGAGCATTGCGTTGCGGGAAGCCACCAGATGCACTTGCTGACCAAAATGTGGTGCGCCGAATTTGAACACAACAAGGTCGGAGCTACCAAACGATGCGCTTGACAACGGCAGGTTGGAAGGAGATTTGGGGAGGATGGATGCTGACACGTGTAAACGATGTGTATGCGCAGAAGGGGTTTTAGAGAGAGGGATTAGGTCAACGACGCCAAGGTTTCTGTTGGCCACCGCGATGGTGGTATTGCTTACGAAGCGAAAGAGGAGCCTTCATCAGCGCGATTGCAAGTGCGATTCTACGCGTCGTTTGTTAGGGAGAACACAGTGGGGACTATCAAAGATACTTACCAATAGCTGAGACCCAGACTTCCAGTTATATACGCGCAGATGGGAACGCGAAGAGCATTCGTGCACGCAGATGCCGACGAGGTCGCCGTATATGTCAACGAACGCCTTGGGAGATTCCTCACGGCACTCCTCAACCTTCCAGGGGACGACCAAATTCACGGGGGTCTGGATTGGGTGGAGCGTGTCGAAGTTGACCATATGTAGCTGCATTCTGATATCCGCCTGTTCTGGCTCGTCAAACCTGTCCCACACATGAGATATCGAGTGCGGCGATTGAAAAGGAGCGTACATACCACGTCATTACAGCCAAAATTCGGGACCTTTCGTTCAACTTGAATGTTGATATTTCCTCCTTCTCCTGGAGGGGAAAATTCAAGGCTCTCCATTCCTTCTCCGGCGCCTGCAGTTCCCAGACTTTGATATCGCTGGCGCCATGCCGAAGCAAGAGTTCTTCGGTAGACAAGTGTTCCGAAGCCTCGACGCCGATTACGACGAAATGGCGCGTCACTTGGAACAGGCCGACCGAGATTAAAGACTCGTCCTGGTCCACTGGTATAGTCGCGATAAGTGAGGAGAGAGGCATGATAAACTGGTTCTTTGAATCGTATTTATATGAATATTCAGGAGGAGCATGACTGAAAGCAGAACAAGGCTGCCATTTCACGTATGTGGGGAGAGGGAAACATGGCTATATAGTTTCCTTTTTGAGCACAACGTCTCGTTTCCGATCACTATCCCGCTTCCGCTTGCTTCGAATCAACTTGATCTTTGCCATTACCTGATTCAATCACACCAGTTGGGTGAGGTAATAGCACTTTACTACACAGATACCATCTACATTACCGGAGGTACATATGTTGATTTCGGTCGCGACACAAGCCCCGCCTAAAACCGAGTCAGCACTTGGAAATCAATCAATGTATATCGTCACCTTTTCATATATCTTCTCGATCCATTCAATGTTCGCGATAGAATCCTCCTTGGTCACCCATGCAACTTGCTTACCCGCATCGCGTCCTTGCACCCTATCCACAAATGCCTCGAGCTGATACCTGTACGTCGTCCACCACTCTTCGCCCTTAGCCTTCACTCCATCCTTCTGTACAGGCGCATAAACCTTCTCTTTGCGCACCTTCCCATCCTTCTTGACTGTGATCGTGTGGTAGAAAGTAGGCATCACGAAATTGAATAGCTCCGCTTCGCCACCCTCGCATACGACGCTCGCCGTCATGGAAATCCCGTTCAGGAGCGGAGGGTTCAAGTCCGCGGTGAGAGTCCCCACGATGTCATTAGGGAACGCAAGAGTCGCTGTCATGCCTCTGTCCACTTGAGGTTTGACAAGCGCGATCGCAGAGGCGGCAATCACCTCTGTAGGCGTCACTGCTGTATTTTCGAGTGGGGATGCAAGGAAACGCATGCTGTTCAAATTGTAGCAGCCCATGTCCATGAGGGCACCTCCTCCTAGCGCCAAATTGAATCTGATGTTGTCCTCTGGCAAGAACAAGGGAAGGTAAAAACGCGTCGTGATACTCTTCACCTTGCCAAGTTCATTGCTAACGAGAATAGCTTTGAGGCGCTGGATGGCAGGGTGGAAGCTGTAGTCATCATGGCCTCGAGAACAATGAGGTATCTATCTGTGCACGTACCGATAATGGAAAGCCTCGAGCAAGACAAGACCTTTTTTCTCTGCCAATTGAAACATAGCGCGCGCTTCGTCGGCCGTATTCGCAGACGGCTTCTCTAACAAGACGTGTTTTCCTGCTATCAAAGCTTTCATCGTCCACTCATAATGCAGTCCATTCGGAAGCTGGAGACAGTCAGAGCGTCGTTCGCACATCAACAAATCAAGACGAACCGGATTGTAGACGACATCAATGTTAGGATCATCAAGAAGTGCTACGCCCCGTTTGTCAGTACATCAATCCATGTTCCTTCTACAGATGTGCTAACCTTGATAGTCCGTATGTACATGCGGGATTCCATGCTTCTTGGCGAATACATCAGCGCGCGCACGATCCCGGGCAGCAACAGCGTAAACCACGACCTCAGGATGACTCTTCGCCGGGAGAATCAGAGCCTCTGGCGCAATGGCCGCCGCTCCGAGTATCCCAAACCTAAGAGTCGTCCCACTGGCATGAACCCGCGCGACGGGTGGGAACATCATCTTTGGCGGTATGTCAGCTGCTTTCATTGAACGCTCATGCGAACTCTGTGACCTTGTAGATTCGCGATATCATTGAGAACAGCGAAGAAAGAGGGTGGGTTATTGTCAAGGGCATGTCGCTGAGAGTTCACAGTGTCTGTTTGATTTAAAGTCGGTGTCAACGTCACACCACGGCCCGATCAGTAAGACCTACGCAATCGGCAAGTATTATCTCATCCAGGAAAAGCGAATTTGTCGATGGTTTTGACGGTCCGTCAGCATCAGGTCAGCATCTCCGGCGGTCGATGAACAGGCTGGTGCTTTGCTATCCTATTTGAGTTACGTGAGCCGGTGGAGATGAGGGACGTGCGGCGCCCTTGGAGGACGCTCGTGAGGATGAAGAGCACGCAGTTGCGGTTCTGTGCGTAGCTGGACGCAGTGTCTATTACGGTCTGACCTTCGTAGCCGGGTAGATATGAATTCAGCAAGCGCCGCGAGCCGAATTTTGCCGTCTGTGTAGCTTCATGGGTGCATTTGTTTCCTCCTGAGGCCAACGCTCGGTGTCTAGCGAAATGGACATACCACGCGCCGCGGTAAAATAATACGGCTGGAACGCGCCAGTCAATGTTGGTACCTCCCACCAACGACGATTTTAGCATAGACGGACATTGCGCCATAATGTGAAAAGACAGATAGGGACAAGTAGGGAGACATGCGGAGTATTGCAGCAGACCAATTGGTGGACATCGTGACAGAAATTCAAAAGCTGTGATGCTTTCAGAGCACTTCGACAAAGGTTGAGGGAAGTTCCCGATCGGGCAAGTCCTCCCAGACGTCGGAACGGCGTGCCGGGCGCGCCGTGACAATGGTCCTTTACTGAAAAGGAAATGCTCTTTATTCTCAACTGCATCGTCGCCACGTTTCAATGGTCCTCAGGACCCCATCCTTACACACACGCCAAATAATGACCCGCACGCCATCTACGGATCCGAACGATAAGCCATCAAACCAATGTTCGGGCGTCTAAAGCAATCGATGGCGAATGTAAAATTTCCGCGTCCACATTTGGTCCACACACACACACGAGTGAGTTGATGAACCATTACCTGTACGCATACGGTAGCTAAAGGCGGTGTAGCATAAGCCACCGGAAGACGCGTTTGGAAAACAAAGAAAAAGACCGCGCGCCTGTGGACAATAACCCCGCCTGTTGTCAAACGGGCTGATCAGTTGTGTTCATTGTTCGATCATGCACTTAAAAACAAGGCCAACATGAGGTGTCTTGTTGTTTGACTTTTCCTGAACCCTCACTTTCCCCCGCCACTGTCATCGTAAGTTCAGATTCACGCCCTTCCTCGGTTGACTCCACTCACTCTTCCTTTGAACAGAGACTGACATGGCTCCTCAGCAAGATAATGTCAGGCTTCTACCCATCCATTCACTCGACAACAATGATGGACGAGAACCCTGGTTCATTTACTCTAACAACCTGTTCAAAACGGACAAGAAACGAAATCGCGTTGTCTATCGTAACTGGCCACGAGACCCTAACGGCGCAATGCTATCGACTACCTCTGGCAAAAGCGCTGATGGTGGTTTGACGATATGGGGCGCGAGTCTCGCCGACTTTTTCTACACCCAAGTCATTCCCAAGAACCCAGAGTTTTGGACGATCTCGACGAGCAGCAAACTCCTCCAGTTCTCCCAGAAGACTAAAGGCGAGAAGCGACTTGCAGCGCTTCAGATTGCTGAGGCACGTAGGGAGGAGGATCCCGTCGAGACTCTTCCGTTTCCTATGGAGAACATCATCAGGGACTACGATTCGGATGTCATGCGACGGTCTATAGCTGGCAAGGTGATTGAATAGTTAGTTTTCTCTTCTTTCAATCTGAGATATCTTTAGGCACCAGTACACAAATTCCATCATCCCGTTCCTCTTCACCTTCTCCCGGAGATACTTCATGTTCACGATCCCGACACTACTCTCGCGGCGACAGGTTCTTCGTCGACTTCGAAGCAGACGAAGCCCCGCACATACCGCCTTCATCTAACCTCTCCTAATCGCAAGGTTCTACAAAAGAAACGAGCGAAAATGTCCGAGTCAACTAAGCGTCGACATGGGCTGCTGCTAGTTCCTGATTGTGACTCCCCCGCTGATCTTCCTGCTGTATTTGTCGAATACCCTCCTCGACCTACAGACCCTACACATACACCCGAAGCTAGCTTACACCTTTCTGCCGCCTCCAAGCTTGGCACAGGGCACCACTCTTTTGTCTATAATGCAGAATGGGAAGTTCCGCGCTCATGGTTCGTGCAGCCGTCCGTGTGCGACGATTGCGCACTCGAGATGCTTCTGAAGATGCTTCGGCGCACCAACCCCGATGTGGCAGTGAACGGGAGTCTCAGCCTCGAGCAGCAAATCGCCGTGTTGCTCAAGTTCCCGTCCGAGAACCCAGACGAAACTTGCCCATTCGAGATTTTTGAAATGCATGATTACGAGGAAGAACACCAGAAGTACCACTCTGGGCCTATAACAATCATCCCCGTAGATGTAGCCTGGTCCGCGCACGGTTGTTTCTACCAGTGCGCTCATTTACCTCCATTCACCGATAGCTGCGCCTCGAGGAAGGCCAAAGGGGGCCCTGTCGCCATCTCCCAGCCAACAAAGTTCAAGGTCACCGTAGCTGCGAAGCTCTCTATTGAGCACGATGATCAACTTCAGGTAGAGGCAGTCAACTACCAACACTTTCCAGCGTACTTCTTCCAACACTGGAGCGGATACAATCTCGTTCCCCCGTTGCAGGATCCCACCCCATGTGCACCGATCGTGCCTCAGTTCTACGGATATTATCTTCCTGTCAGGGAGGAGGGAGAGAAGTACAAGTACCTGAGTCCCATTCTTTTAGTCGAGAATTGTGGCCAACAAATTGAAGTAGAAACGATGTCGTTCGATGACCGGTCAGCACACGTTTCATTTACATTTGGGGCCGATACTCATGAACACTTTTAGCCTCGAATGTGCCTCACTGCTTGAACGCATGCATCTTTCGGAATGGGTACACAACTCGATATACCCCCGAAATATTGTCATGGACTATGGCGACCTTTCAGAGGACCCCGCCCTCCATACATCGAGTCGGAAGAGACGATTCCGTGTCATTGACTTTGGGCGTTCGACGAATAATACAGCAAGTAGAGAGTATGACGTGGAGTGGTGTCGGCGCAAGATATGGGAAGTCTGTTGCATTCCCAGGAGCTATCATCAGTTGTCTGTATCCCGCGGATACCCGCAAAAGGTCGCAAAAGTGGAGAAGGTTGATCTAGATATCCCCGCCATATATCCCGTGTTTGATCTATGTGAGTTTGTCTGTCACCTCTTGCACTCGCCGCAGATACTAATATCTTCGTAGATCCTGCTGTGTACCCATCCCTCAAATTTTACCCTATCATCCCAGAAGATGTTCGGATACGCAACGCGCTTTTGGCAGCTCAGGCAGCAGCAGCGGCCATCACAGCTGCCGAAAAGGCTGCAACTGTCAAGACCATGTATTCGGATTTTCTCATCAGTCGATGTCTCTATCCGGTTTTGGCTGTTTGTGAGTTCCAATCACGTTTCGGCTCTTCTTCTGGTTGACGAAATACTAGATCCATCTGTGTATCCTCACATCGAGCTGTACGATACAATTCCGCAAGACGTCCTGGAACGCAGAGTCAGGTTGGCGGCTCAAGCTGCTGCTGCTGCGCAGGCAGCCGCAGAAAAGGCGGCTACTATCGAGGCGATGCATGCTGACTTCCTCGTCAGTCGTTGCACTTATCCGGTTCTCGTTGTCTGTACGTCGTCGGTTCATTTTGTCAAATCATTGTACTAACAGAGGCCCAGATCCATCTGCATATCCTCATGTCGACCCGTATCATGTCTTCCCTCAAGACATCATAGCACAACTAGAGAAATTAGCTTCCCAGGCTGCTGCCAAAGCTGCTGCTGCTGCAGAAATGGCGGCGACTGTCCGCACAATGTATTCAGACTTTCTCGTTAGTCGCTGCGTCTATCCGGTGCTCGTTGTTTGTCAGTCCATTCTTTCTGATGTATTTCACTTGCTGATCGACAAACAGATCCATCTGCGTACCCTCATGTCGACCCATATAACGCTTATCCTCGGGATATCATAGACAGCAAAGCAGCGTTGGCCGCCGAGGCTGCTTTCAAATTGGTCGCTGCTCGCGAGAAGGCAGCCATTTTGGAATCTATGGCGTTAGGTTTTCACGTCAGTCGTTGTAATTATCCGGTGCTCGTTATCTGTGAGTTGCTCTCCTTTTCCTCGAGAAAGCCAGACTGATTCAGCCTCAGACCCACCGGTGTATCCTCACATTGCGCCGTATCCTCGGTTACCGGAGGACCTACTTCCACCAATCATTTCGCACGAAGAGATTGTTCCCAACCAAGGCACTGGTGCAGCGCTTGCGCAATTGAACGTCGCATTCCCAGCGGCTACCGCTCTTGTTGTCGGCTCCTCTCTCGTTAATCCCACCCGTACTGAGACTGAAGCTGTATCTCTTGAACTTGAGGCGTATGCTGGGACAACTTTGGTTGGATCTCCGTCCTCCGACATCCCCGCTTTGCTTTCCACGCCCAGCTCGCCCGTGGATTCATGGTCTTTCGTCGTATATCCTCACTTCGATTTATATCCCGCCGTATCGACTTTGCCGTCCTCAATCGGCAACTCTCCCTCCTCCCCTGTGAACGACGAGTTTGATTCCGCTTTCGAGTCGAGCTCGGGATATGATACTGGGGATCTCGATGATGATGATTCGGACTCTGGTAGCGCCACCCCAAAGCTCTCTAGCGCACGCGATATGGGCGCGTGTGTCACGCATGTGGCTAAAGTTGTTGGGCTGACATTGATGAAGAGCGAGTTGCGTATTTGATGGTTATTGCTTTTATATCGCTTTGTTGCATAGAGTCCTACGTATTTTAGAATAGATGGCTGTTGTCCGTCCATGTAAATGTTACACGCATTATACAAATTGTCGGTGAAGAAGTTATAACCATGAATGGGAGGATATAAAGTATTACAGACTGCTTGGAATCGGGGGGAGGGCTGGTCGTCTAAAAAGGTAAGCCAGTTGTCAAGTTCGCCTCGCTGGTATCGAGTTGGCGATGAAGAGCACGCTCACGTCGACCATTGCCGATCTACGGGTTCAACTTGAACACGAGAGTTTCGCAGTGTGAAATTAGGAACAGAATTGCCAGGCTGTACGTGTCTTTCAAACAAAACAAACGGACATCCTTCGCGTCATGTAGTAACTACTAGACACAGCGGCTTTCGCGCTATGTGGGAGTAATCTTTTTCGTTGCAGGCATCGTAATTCGCGGAACGCGAGTAGGCCTTCTCGGGGTATCAACTTTGTGAATATACGTGTGTTCAACACTTCGGACAAACTTGATGCGCGACTTATATTGTTCGCATCCAAAATTCACTGTTCCCAGATGTCGCACATATCCAAACCGCATTCAATTATGCGGCCACAAATGGTTTTGTCCCGCAAAATTTGACAAATGCACCCAACTCCTGCCTACCCTTCTCCTTCAAAATCGATCTTCATCCTGATACATGGGGCGTCCTTTATCCTCATCAACGACCAAATCTTCGACTGCCATCATCATCCACTCAAGCACTGGCTGCGTCGTCCATCTATCAGTGAAGCCCTCGAATCACCGCAGGTGGCCACCATGCGGGGTAACGACCATCACGACGTGGTATGAGTCCACGCCAACGGGTACCATCCGAGTAATGGGATCGTCGCGGGCATTTATAATTAAACGAGGAACACGGACACGACTACGAAGCGTGCAACCATGTCTCGCACGAACCTGTACTACATGGGGCTTGATCGTTGGCCTGGTTGAAGGCGACGAGGATGGAGCCTTCTCTAACTAGACAAGTCGTTTTCAGAGCTCGTGGAAAGGCTCACGCGCGATGTGGAGCGCGAGAAAGTGCATGACTTTTGTGTACGCGTCTTGGACGTAGGTGTGGTCTCAGTGCTATGCAAGGTCAGTTTAAGGGCTATCTGATAGAGTGAGTGGCCTTACATGTCTCCCGTCATCTCTGTATCCCCGCTAGCAACTTCAACAATGAGGGGTGTACGAATACCTAGGGACACGCACACAACTCAGCGCGCTCGCGCTCGACAATCTGCTCTGCGCGCCTTCGGCAGCAACATAGTGTATCAAAATACTCGCCCCAATGGAAAACCACAGGCCAAATAGAGGTGCTCCCGGGTATCGATTTCACAAGTATATTAGCGCCTGTCTCATATCGTTCGTTCCTCGTTGATGTAAAGTTCAGGTGGATTCGCAGGCCTACCCGAAGCGTCGGTAGCGCGAACAGACAACAGCGTAATACTCACCACCTCTAATGTTGACAACCACAATCCGATATCCTAGACCACCGAGTTTGCTTGAGGGGGTGCTGTTATCGCTCGGACATACGCGCCTAGTGCATATTTAGCTGTTGCTAAAAGAACACGACGAGAACGTGTATACCACCAGTCATGGCGGTGACTATCACGACGATTCCAATTGCTCGAAAAATTGGTCCTAATTTTTTACTGCAGTGTTGAGCGCGGTAACCGTCAAGATCGTGGTCCTCATTGCTAGCCAAATACCGACAGGGAGAATATTGCGAGGCAAGACCACTTGTAGACGCAGAATTGGATGCGGTTCGGATTAAGTGCGGCTTCTGGCAATAGTAAATCGTGGATACACAGAATACACTATCTTACATCAATAGACGGTATTACTACTCGTCGAACATACTGCCATCCATACGGACACCCATATTCTGCTTAATATCCATACCCAAAAGTTTCATCTTTCCAGCCTAAACGAGTGTCAACGATGCCACGAGTAAGACTCAAATTAGGCTTACCTCTACACGCTCATTCTGTACGCGTCTCAACTCGGAGAGCTGCTCCTTGGACATGTACGTATCGCGCTCAGCAGGGCGCTTCTTATGAGCACTGTTAATCGCTTTCAAATCCGCGCGCGGGTCGTAGGTGTCGTCTGAGGGCGGAATGAATTCGCCCGAGCGCATGGCGGCCATACGACGCTCGTACGTCTCCATATCGTAATATTTCTCGTGGGGAAGGGTAGCTTAATAAGGGACAGTTAAATGCGATTCCAAAACGAGACGACTTTTGGGGAACATACCAGTGTTGAAATCCTCAACGAAGCGCGCAAAGTGTTTCTTGCTTTGGTCTTTCGTTATCGTTTCTGGATTAACCTTCTGTTCTTCCACGAGCCAAGTGTGGAATTCTGAGCCCTTTGAGAATATGCTTGACACGGTTAGCGACGCTAAAGAAGGAAAAGGAAGATACGCACTCGGCTTCTGCGATGGTCCCATATTTGCCCCAGTGTGATGCGGCAGATTTCTTCTTCTGGATGAGGAAGCGATAAGGGAAGAGGAAACGGCGAAGATGAAGAGCAGACATACTCTCTCCTTGCGCTCCTTCTTCTCCTTCTTCCGCTCCTTGCGCTCCCTGCGCTCCTTGCTATCTCTTCGTCTCTTCTTCTTCTTCTTATCCCTATCTGCCGAGGACGCACTAGATTGGGAAACAGAGCGAGACCGCTCTCTGCGCGACCTATTTCTGTCTCTTGACCTAGATCGTCGTTCAGGAGAGCTCCGGCGAGGCGGAGGCGATAAAGACCGGGAATATCTCCGTCGTTTAGGAACAGGACTTCGAGAACGAGAGTGACGCCGTGTGCGCTCATCGGTATCGTGGCGGCGCCCGCGAGGACTGGGAGAACGGCCGCGGGGCATGGTTGACGGATCCAAGAAAGGTGTTGACGTCAGAATTGGAGTTGCTTCCTATTTCGGCAAACGTCGGAGGGCGGGACGAGCCCGATTAAGCAACCATCAGAAAACATCACTGAAATGTATCATGGGAAGGATTCGGTACTTTTGCGCCCACACTCGCGTAAACGCGACGCGTTTGTTTTCTAGCCTTCCGCTTTTCTCAATTCCCGAAAGCCGTATGCTCTGCACGAGGAGCAGACGCGGAAATCACGAGCTCGGCCCGATATGGAAGGGGAGCAAGCAGCTGTTTCTTGTCGCAGTCCAAACGTCATCATAGCATCTTTCTAGACACTGACGACGATGCCAACCGACTTACTCGTGCTCGGAACAGGTTCGAGGCTATCTCTGCCAAGTTTTTCCAACGATTTATCTGTTCTACAGGTGTCACGGGACGGCAGACTATTCGTTACCTGCAGACTCACCCTGCAAGAGGTTCTTTCACCTTTTCCATTGCTGGCCGCTCCCAATCCAAGTTGGACGTCCTCGTTTCCGAACTTGCTCTCCCGAAGGATGTGGACGTCCTCCTTGTGGATGTCAAGAATGTGGATCAAGTAGAAGCAGCGGTCAAGACAGCAAAGGTCGTGCTGAACACGGTTGGTCCCTATTGGTTGCACGGGACGCCAGTCGTTGGGTGCGCCTCTTGTCCTTTTTGCGTGATTCTTCTGATCCGTAACGCAGCGCTTGTGTCCGCAACGGCGTAAACTACGTCGACCTCACCGGCGAGGCGCATTGGGTAAAAGACATCATTCAAGCATACGACTATTATGCTACTAAAACCCACTCCATTATCGTTCCCTGCTGCGGCCTGGATTGCATCCCCAGCGACATCACCACCTACCTCTCCCGCAAAACCATCGCGTCCAGTGATCGCGACGCATTTGTCCCTATTGGCAAATCCATCTCAGCGTGCAAGTTTTCAGGCATCATGTCCGGAGGCACAGCATCTACGATAATAACCGCTATGGAGTCTGTACCACCAGCCACGCGTAAATGGGCGAACAGCAGCTATGCTTTGAGTCCTGGTACGTATACAACCACGTTCATGTCCTACTAAAGCTAATGTGTCGTGCAAGTCGTGGGCACCCCGAATGGGCCCTTCCGATTCGTATACTCTCTCACCTTACCTTTCTCTTCACGTACACTCGTCGGTGGCCATCATATGATGTCTCAGGTCGATCGTGCAATCGTGCAACGTTCCTGGGGTTTGTTCGAATACAACGCCATCACCTCGCCGAACAAAGAAACACAGCGCGCTCGATATGGACGCGATTTTGAGTATGCAGAGTTCATGATTACGCCCAGCAAAATATATGGTTTCCTGTTCTCGGTTGGGCTCATGCTTGGCATGATGTCTCTGTTTGTTCCGGGGGTACGCCGTTTCTACCCTCTATCAATAGCTGCGAAACTGAACACGATATCCAGTTGAGTTATTTCGTGAAGAAGCTCTTGCCTCAGCCCGGAGATGGATTAAAGGATGCGTATGTGGCTTCCGACTTCTTGCTTTGCTCGGCTTACATTTTGTTTGGTAGAGATGTACAGAAAGGCTTCCTTGATATCACCAACGTCACCACTTCTGCTTCGGGGAAAGCTCACGCAGTCACCACGTTCAAGGCGAAAGGTGATCCCGGTTATTACCTGTCCTGCAGTAAGCCTTTGTCTCCGGTCATAATACCGACGTTAACAATATTTGCCAGTAATGCTTGCCGAATGCGCACTCGCGCTCCTTCCCTCGGAGACGCACAAATTACCGAAATTCGCCCAGCGAGGTGGTGTCTTGACTCCAGCAACCGCGTTTGGCGATGTTATCGTGGATAGGCTGAACAAAACAGGTGTTTTCAAAGTGGAGAGTGAACTCATCGCGGCGAAGGATAGGGTTTATTAGTGGGTGGCAGTATCTGGGACACTAGTAGATGTGAGGACTTGTATCGTCGATACTGGGTTCATTTTACATGTATATTATTTGGAGAGGAAGTTGAGCTTAAAAGTCCATCCCTCTGTGAGATCAATCTTAACCCCCAGTGAGAATTCCGTCGACATGTCATCTGAAGTCATCCCGTGTCACCCCATATCAAAAAAGTGGCCGTAATTCCGACATGGGATGATATACGCCGATACACAGTGATAAATTTGCTGCTATACTACGGCCAGATTTCCTGTTATTCGGTATCACTGTATATCACTGTATATCACTATATGCCTGAATTTGATGACACGGAACAATATTCATAGACAATGTACTGATACAGGGCGATACTCAATGATATGCTATTCTCGCCTCTATTCCCTTACCCGAACCCCTCGTTCCGGTCCCTCCCCAGCTCCAATTCCACCAAGTTCAACTTGTGTGCCATCCGTTCAGAGTCGTTCCATGAGCGAACATGTAATGAATGTGATATTGTGTCCCTCCATCTGGAAATGCATCAGAGACCGCTAACCATGGAGCCGATTCAACGTACCGAGAGCTCTAGCATAGTCGAAAACATATTGCAAGTCGGCGCGGTTCTGCAAGGTACAGCGATTGAAATCAAGTCTTTGATGCCTCTATCAGTGTCTATCGAATATGGCAGTTGGAACACATACCGTGGTGACTGCCTTCTTGCCCCGGGTCTTTCTAAAGGCCTACAAGCTTATCAGTTACTGGAGCCAGAGAGGGCTAAGCTCATACC
The DNA here is from genome assembly GCA_015501055.1 of Mucidula mucida. Lineage (NCBI taxonomy): Eukaryota > Fungi > Basidiomycota > Agaricomycetes > Agaricales > Physalacriaceae > Mucidula > Mucidula mucida. Next base: position 874 of record JADNYV010000611.1, on the reverse strand, counting down.
TGCTGCTCTTCCGCAGAAAGTCCGTGGAACCACTCCAGAAACTGTGTCTTGGTACCTTCCGGATGTGTCTCCTTCCATTTACGAGCCGCACGGTTTCTGTAAATGCCACCTATCGGAACAGGAACAGCAAAGATAGAAGGAAGCTCACTCTGGCGTATCAGCGGCTGGTGGTGTCCAGGGCCCACTGCGTGGTTTGGATGTCTTCTTTTTGGGCACGCTGGCACTGTCGGCAACCGGCTCAGATGCTGCAGATTGGGTTTTGGGAGCGGGAGCATTAGGCTTGGGCTGTGGCGGCGCATCAGGCTTAGCACTGTTGGATAGTGTTGGGACATTGGGGTCAGGTTGTGGCGGCGCATTATCGGAAGAGCTTAACCTCCCGAGGCTTTTTCCGTCATAATCATTGGATATTTTATCACAACAAAGGCGTCTACTGTACGTGAGTGTATGAATGCAACCATCACGTGACCCATAACACTTCCAATGGGTGCAACGGGTGTGGTGTTATGCGTTATGGTTGCACTTTGGTGAGACGGCACGAGCACCGCCAAGGTGGTATTTAGCTGCAAAACATATCATTTAGCTCCGGTCAGAACTCGCAAGAGGGCCCCGAGGGCGGCGCGGCCGTAACAAGAAAAATTCATCATTAAATACTAGAATTTTTGAATTTTTCTTCGATTACTATGGACCGTAACGCCCCCGACCTGTGCAACGGACCCTTCTTTTAGCGTTACGCAACGCCGCGAGTCCAACACAACGACCCCTGCGTGATGCGTTACGTTGCATCCATACACTCACGTACAGTACGGTGGCGCTATGGCGCCGACGTTTCTTTGTGATATATTAATTCGAAGCTCTCTTGTCGTCATGTACCGCA
>JADNYV010000610.1:0-20144 GCA_015501055.1 Mucidula mucida | reverse complement strand
GCCCGACTTTCTTGATCACTTTGAACGGCCCGAAGCGTTTGTCATCGAGCTTTTTCATGGTCGATCCGTGCTGAGATTCGTCCCTTCCAGCCATACTTTGTCGCCTTCCTTGTACTCCACTGCCTCTGTCCGTTTCCCTGTCATAAAACCGTTTCATATCCTTTTGGCCATCTTCAATGCCGACCCACTTCGTCCCAGTTTTCCTCATGCCGTCGGCAAACTCCTGCGCAGTCTCATTTCTCATGCCGTTTTCGGGGCGGTGCCTTTGTAGGGGTGTCTGCCCATTCTGCAAAGAACGGAGTGACTTTAGTTGCCGAGTGAACCGATCATTGTAAACAAATTCGGCAGAGGGTAGCCATTCGTGCCAGTCGTTCTGATGGTAGTTGACAAATAACCGTAAGAAATGTTCTATCTCTTGGTTCAGCCGTTCCGTCTGCCCATTTGCCTGTGGATGATACGCCGTTGTAAAGTTTCCTTGTATGCCCAACAACCGGTACAACTCCTTCATAAAACGCGAGTGGTATTGTGGACCGCGATCATGTATCATCTGCGTGGATCCCATGTATGGGGAAAATGCGATCTCGGTAGATGCGGGCCATGCCTTCTGACGTCAGAGTGGTGTGTGTCGGTATGATGCTAATCGCTTTGTAAAATGGTCCACAAACGTGCTGATGCGTTGTATCCTCCCGATTCCGGCAGCTCTCCAATCATGTCCGTCCCTACTATCTCCCATGGCTCGCTTGGCACATCAATAGGATGAAGAGGTGCAGCCGGCTTCGTGCGATGTGACTTTGGTGACTGGCATTTTTGACACCCTTCTACGTATTCACGGACGTCTCGGCTGATTCCTGGCCACCAATAGGTGCGTGTGATCAGCTCGAGGGTCTTGTATCGTCCGGGATGCCCTGCAAGCTGTGCATCATGATGCATTCCAATAACTTTCCCCGCAATTCCTTGTCCTTCGGTATGTAAATACGATCTTCCACATAATAAGTCCATTTTCCTTCTCTTCCCATCCTTTTTCTTTGTTTTCTAATGCTTTTTGTACGTATCTGTCTTTGTTTCCTTTTCTTTGTTTGATTTTGTTAAGTAATTCGTCCTCCGGTGTATCTACTGTATGTAAAGAAATTGAATTTGTGAAATAAAAAACTCCGGCTTGAGCAAAACAACGTTTTCGTTATCTTTTTCCCCCTTCTCAAGGCCTGTCATCCTTGACAAGGCATCAGCTTTCCCCATCGTCTTGCCCGGCTTGTGAATCATCTGTATGTCATACTCCGCTAACTCCGTAACCCATCTCGCCTGCCTCCGATTCAACTTCTGTGGCTTCCGGAAGTACTGGAGGTTTTGATGATCGGTAAACACCTCCACCGTTTCCTTTGCTCCAAGGAGATATTGTCTCCAGTCGTCAATTGAGTCCATAATCGCCATCATCTCTTTGTCGTAGATCTCATAATTGCGCTCTACTTCGTTCAGCGCGCGAGACCGAAAGGCTACTGGTCTCCATTTTCCGTCCACCAACTGGGAAAGAACCGCCCCGTTCGCATAGTTCGAGGAGTCTGCCTCAACTCGAAACTTGCCGTCGTCGCGTGGTACAATCAGAACGGGTTCTTCCGTCATCCTCCGCTTCAACTCCTCAAATGCCTCGTGCTGCTCCATGCCCCAAACCCACTCGCTCTTCCCGGTTAGCGATGTCAATGGCTTCGCTACTCCCGCAAATCCCCGGATGAAACGTCGGTAGAAGTTACAGAAGCCCAGGAATGACTGTACTTCCTTCTTCTTCGTCGGCTCCTTCCATTCCTTTACTACGGCCACTTTTGCCGGATCCATCTTCACCTCTCCTCCTCCAACAATAACTCCTAAGTAGTCTACAGTATGTGCCTCGAAACTACATTTCTCGGGTTTTAAATACAACTTATTTACTCATAATATTTCTAATACTCGTCGTACGATATGCCTATGTTCTTCCAACGTGTTCGTAAAGATAAGTATGTCATCCAAGTAAACTATAACATGTCCTTCATCAATCAGCTCCTTCAGAATGTGATTCATGAACGATTGGAATGTCGCCGGCGAGTTTGTAAGTCCGAAGAACATGACTGAGGGCTCGAACAGGCCTCGGTTTGTTCTAAACGCCGCTTTCCACTCATCACCTTCTTTGATCCGGATGTTATTGTAACCCCATCGGACATCCATCTTTGTGAAAACCTTTGCTCCCTTCAACTTGTCGATAAGCTCCTGAATCAACGGCAAGGGGTATCGGTTCTTGATTGTCATGTCGTTCAACTTCCGATAATCTGTACTGGCCGAAGGCTTCCATCCTTCTTTTTGACAAAGAAGAAAGGTGATGCCATAGGTGAAATTGATGGCCGTATACGTCCCGTCCGTATGTTTTCTTCCAGGAACTCATCTAACGCCTTCTGCTCGGATGGACTAAGGGGATAAACCTTGCAGTCAACCGGTTTGGAACCAGGCGTAAGTTCTATCGCGTGATCCCAGGGTCTTCGCTCCGGTAACTTGTCAAAGTCCGCCTTGCTGAATACATCGGAGAATTCCTCGATGTAAGGTGCAGCAGCGGATGAAGGCTGTTGTGATCTCAGCTTTTCTCCGCTTTTGCGATAGTTGTCCCAGTCCATCCAGAACAAACGCTCTCCCTCTTCCAACTTCTCTTCTACGTCTTCTCCTTCATCTTCCGGTGAGTCGTACTCGGGTAGATAGCCGCAGCGGTCTGGGCATCGATCAAAGGTCAATGTGGATTCCGTCCAGTTGATCGTGGGGTTGTGATATCGTAGCCAATCTAGCCCCAAAAAGATACTTGTTTTGCCGAGATTGGTGACGGCCAACTCAATCTTTTCGGCGTGATCTCCGATCTTCATCCGGACCTCCACAAAACCTTCGATTGCTCCTCCCTTGTTTAGGGTTCCATCCGCATTGTAGACAGGGAGCTTGACCGGTAACTCCTTGATTGGGAGTCCGTTCTTCTCAACGAATTCTTTATTGACGCAAGAACCCGTTGCTCCACTGTCAAGAAGGGCACTCGTTTCCCATTCAGAGCCTGTGTGTACGCTCTCTATGGTTACTCGGAGTTTCATGTCCTGCCCCTTTGTTCCCCGGATGTACTTCCTCGACTTTTTCAACTCCGTCACAACTTCCACCGCAGCTTCCTTTGTCAACGCTCTGATCGCCATCACCTTCTCCTCCGTCGCTTCTCTCTCTCTCCGCTCCGGCATCCATGCTCTCAAAATTCCCACTGCTCTCGACACGTCATCCTCTCTTAGCCGTTGTGCAATCCACTCGGGCGTATTTGGCTCAAATCTTTCTTTCACAGGTTTTGGTGGTAAAGTGTCGATGATATTTTAGATGTTTCAGTACCCGTACTGTAAATAGAATCTGCATCTGACGACCCTTTCCTTGATGACTGCTCCGGCAGGACTGCGTCTACTGCGGGAGCTTCGCAAAACCCAACTCTTTGGCCAACTTCTTCTTCTCCTCGTCGTTCATTTGGTCCATAAACCCCGAATCATCTGGGGTCGACCTCTCTTTGGACAGAACCTGCTGACGTGGCCGTGTTCACCACAGCTGAAGCAGAGTCCCCTTCAACGTGCATTGTCAATGTCCATCGGCCTGCCGGCTCCTCCATAGGTAACACCAGTGGCATCTCGTTGTGTGATCGGCGTTGGGGGTGGGTTCGTAGGATTGGCTCTCGATATAGCCGCCTGCGGAGCTTGGGGCCGGGACTGCATGCCGGACCTCTTGCTCGCCGCCCGCCTTCTCCACAGCTGATCAATCTGAATGATCTGTGCTTCCAATCCTTGTACTTCTCTGGCAACCCGTCTCGGCTGCCATAGATCTGGTTGATGATCTTCTCGTTGACATTGGTCTCAAGAAGTCGCACGACAAATGTGTCATCCTTCGAGTATCCTGCCTGAGTGAGCAGGACCTCGAACTTCTGGAAGAAATCTTGAGCGGTGTCTTGCCCCTGGCGCAACCGCTCGATCTGGTCTTGCGCGTCTCGCGCGAGGTTGGAATCCACAAATTGCTCCTTCAAGTCTTCCTTGAACTCTGTCCAAGAGACTGTCCATTCCTCTTCTTCCTCGTCGAAGTTCTGGTCCGAGTAGTTCTGGACCCATGCATCTACGTGATGTGAGGTTGTTCTTCTTGTCACGGATGTATGTGAACATCGATCGCCACCAGCTCTTGTACTTGGACTTGTTCCCGTCATAGTCATAAGGCTTGTTGACAAGGGATCGGCCTTTGGTTTCGACCTCGGCATGATGAGCGGGTGTGTGAGAACGGTTTCGGGTGCTTTGTTGGACATGATGAATCGGGGTGATAGGATCGGAGAGTGAAAGGGTGAAAGTGGGGATATGGGAGATGCAGATCTTGATGAAACGGGTGAGGGAATAGAGGTTTGGATGAATAAGGAGGAGTCGCCTAGATCTGAAATAGAATCCAGGACTTGGTAGGGTGGGGAATGATGATGTGTATCGTAGGGTAAGTAGGTAGGTATCGTAACTGTCTACGCTATTTTACCGACTACTGACTACGTATCTACGGAGCCCAAGAGCTCGTCACAAGTTCGCAATTGCCCAGCCGACGTCCCTCTGGTGTGAGGTAAGCCGAAGCTTTCCTGGGAACGGGGGTTGACCCGTAAACAGCGCCCACTGAAGTGCAACTGCCAAAAGTTTGTTCTCGTGAGAGCGGCTACTTCCAGCACCCAAGGCAGTTATCTCTAACTGTTAGCCGGCGCTACTGGAACCAATACACACATATGCGGACGTGCGCTGGAATTAGAAATCTGTTGATCTGTAAACAGGAAAAGGAATAGGGGAATGTATGATGATCAAACAGCGAAGTGCTGATCGACGATCAGGGATGTGTGGTAGGTGGTAGAAAGTAGTTCCGATCTTCTGTTAGCGACTGACTAAGCCACGAGACTCAACCAGGTACCACAGCAAGAACTAAGGAAGAAAGTGTTCGCGTTCGTAAGACTAGGCTAGGCCAGGTGTATAAACGAGATCGGAACTAAAGTACAATGATACTACACTACTGCTTATATACTAGTAAGTCTGTGTTTGAGACTCCTTGTCCATACGCGTTTCCGCTAGGGATGCTCCACGCCCTTGACCCAGTGTGGTATGCTACTAGTCCGTGAAACCATTAAATACGAGTGGTAACTGCATGTAAGTAATAATACTGAAACGTCCATGTGTGCTACGAGTGTCGGCGGTGTGTATACAATAGGGAGTCCATGAGGTATCAGCATGTATGATGTCATCCATGTGTTGGGCGTGTGTCCGACATGAGTACGGCTTCGGTAATGAAAAGGGGTATGATCGGTGACGAAACAGATGATGAAACGGTCCGTTGGTTGATAAGACAAGGCTCCCGATAAGATATGATAAGATGTGAAAATGTGAAAATATGGCGATTGTCACCACTCGTATTTAATGGTTTCACGGACTAGTAGCATACAACACTGGGTCAAGGGCGTGGAGCATCCCTAGTGGAAACGCGTATGGACAAGGAGCTTCAAACACAGACTTACTAGTATATAAGCAGTAGTGTAGTATCATTGTACTTTAGTTCCGATCTCGTTTATACACCTGGCCTAGCCTAGTCTTACGAACGCGAACACTTTCTTCCTTAGTTCTTGCTGTGGTACCTGGTTGAGTCTTGTGGCTTAGTCAGTCGCTAACAGAAGATCGGAACTACTTCTACCACCTACCACACATCCCTGATCGTCGATCAGCACTTCGCTGTTTGATCATCGCACATTCCCCTATTCCCTTTCCCTGTTTACAGATCGACGGAATCCTAAATTCCAGCGCACGTCCGCATACATGTGTATTGGTCCCAGTAGCGCCGGCTAACAGTTAGAGATAACTGCCTCGGGTGCTGGAGTAGCCGCTCTCACGAGAACGAACTTTTGGCAGTTGCACTTCAGTGGGCGCTGTTTACGGGTCAACCCCCGTTCCCAGGAAAACTTCGGCTTACCTCACACCAGAGGGACGTCGGCTGGGCAATTGCAACTTGTGACGAGCTCTTGGGCTCCGTAGATACGTAGTCAGTAGTCGGTAAAATAGCGTAGACAGTTACGATACCTACCTACTTACCTTACGATACACATCATCATTCCCCACCCTACCAAGTCCTGGATTCTATTTCAGATCTAGGCGACTCCTCCTTATTCATCCAAACCTCTATTCCCTCACCCGTTTCATCCAAATCCGCATCTCCCATATCCCCACTTTCACCCTTTCACTCTCCGATCCTATCACCCCGATTCATCATGTCCAACGAAGCACCCGAAACCGTCCTCACACACCCGCTCATCACGCCGATGTCGAAACCAAAGGCCGATCCCTTGTCAACAAGCCTTACGACTATGACGGGGACAAGTCCAAGTACAAGAGCTGGTGGCGATCGATGTTCACATACATCCGTGACAAGAAGAACAACCTCACATCTGACTCCGAAAGGATCGATGTTGTTCTCTCCTACATCCGAGGAGATCAGTAGATGCATGGGTCCAGAACTACTCGGACCAGAACTTCGACGAGGAAGAAGAGGAATGGACAGTCTCTTGGACGGAGTTCAAGGAAGACTTGAAGGAGCGATTTGTGGATTCCAACCTCGCGCGAGACGCGCAAGACCAGATCGAGCGGTTGCGCCAGGGGCAAGACACCGCTCAAGATTTCTTCCAGAAGTTCGAGGTCCTGCTCACTCAGGCAGGATATTCGAAGGATGACGCATTTGTTGTGCGACTTCTCGAGACCAATGTCAACGAGAAGATCATGATCAGATCTATGGCAGCCGAGACGGGTTGCCAGAGAAGTACAAGGATTGGAAGGCACAGATCCTTCAGATCGATCAGCTGTGGAGAAGGCGGGCGGCGAGCAAGAGGTCCGGCATGCAGTCCCGGCCTCAAGCTCCGCAGGTGGCTACATCGAGAGCTAATCCTACGAACCCACCTCCAACGCCGATCACACGACGAGATGCCACCGGTGTTACCTATGGAGGAGCCGGCAGGCCGATGGACATCGACAATGCACGTCGAAGAGGACTTTGCTTCAGCTGTGGCGAACACGGCCATGTCAGCAGGTTCTGTCCAAGAAGGGTCGACCCCAGACGATTCGGGGTTATGGACCGAGATGAATGACGAGGAGAAGAAGAAGCTGGCCGAAGAGTTGGGTTTTGCGAAGCTCCCGCAGTAGACGCAGTCCTGCCGGAGCAGTCATCAAGGAAAGGGTCGTCAGATGCAGAATCTATTTACAGTACGGGTACTGAAACATCTAAAATATCATCGACGACTTTACCACCAAAACCTGCGAAAGAAAGATTTGAGCCAAATACGCCCGAGTGGATCGCACAACGGCTAAGAGAGGATGACGTGTCGAGAGCAGTGGGAATTTTGAGAGCATGGATGCCGGAGCGGAGAGAGAGAGAAGCGACGGAGGAGAAGGTGATGGCGATCAGAGCGTTGACAAAGGAAGCTGCGGTGGAAGTTGTGACGGAGTTGAAAAAGTCGAGGAAGTACATCCGGGGAACAAAGGGGCAGGACATGAAACTCCGAGTAACCATAGAGAGCGTACACACAGGCTCTGAATGGGAAACGAGTGCCCTTCTTGACAGTGGAGCAACGGGTTCTTGTGTCAATAAAGAATTCGTCGAGAAGAACGGACTCCCGATCAAGGAGTTACCGGTCAAGCTCCCTGTCTACAATGCGGATGGAACCCTAAACGAGGGAGGAGCAATCGAAGGTTTTGTGGAGGTCCGGATGAAGATCGGAGATCACGCCGAAAAGATTGAGTTGGCCGTCACCAATCTCGGCAAAACAAGTATCTTTTTGGGGCTAGATTGGCTACGATATCACAACCCCACGATCAACTGGACGGAATCCACATTGACTTTTGATCGATGCCCAGACCGCTGCGGCTATCTACCCGAGTACGACTCACCGGAAGATGAAGGAGAAGACGTAGAAGAGAAGCTGGAGGAGGGAGAGCGGTTATTTTGGATGGACTGGGACAACTATCGCAAAAGCGGTGAAAAGCTGAGATTATAATAGCCTTCATCCGCTGCTGCACCTTACATTGAGGAATTTTCCGATGTATTCAGCAAGGCGGACTTTGACAAGTTACCAGAGCGAAGACCCTGGGATCACGCGATAGAACTTACGCCTGGTTCCAAACCGGTTGACTGCAAGGTCTATCCCCTTAGTCCATCAGAGCAGAAGGCATTAGACGAGTTCTTGGAGGAAAACATACGCACGGGACGCATACGGCCATCAATCTCACCTATGGCGTCACCATTCTTCTTTGTCAAGAAGAAGGACGGAAGCCTTCGGCCAGTGCAGGATTATCGGAAGTTGAACGACATGACAATCAAGAACCGATACCCCTTGCCGTTGATTCAGGAGCTTATCGACAAGTTGAAGGGAGCAAAGGTTTTCACGAAGATGGATGTCCGATGGGGTTACAATAACATCTGGATCAAAGAAGGTGATGAGTGGAAAGCGGCGTTTAGAACAAACCGAGGCCTGTTTGAGCCATCAGTCATGTTCTTCGGACTTACAAACTCGCCGGCAACGTTCCAATCGTTTATGAATCACATTCTGAAGGAATTGATTGACGACGGACATGTTATCGTTTACTTGGACGATATACTTATCTTTACGAACACTCTCGAGGAGCATAGACAGATTGTACGAAGGGTATTAGAAATATTACGAGTAAATAAGTTGTATTTAAAACCCGAGAAATGTAGTTTTGAGGCACATACTGTAGACTACTTGGAGTTATTGTTGGAGGAGGAGAAGTGAAGATGGATCCGGCAAAAGTGGCCGTAGTGAAGGAATGGAAGGAGCCGACGAAGAAGAAGGAAGTACAGTCATTCCTGGGCTTCTGCAACTTCTACCGACGTTTCATCCGGGGTTTGCGGGAGTAGCGAAGCCATTGACATCGCTAACCGGGAAGGGCGAATGGGTTTGGGGAGAGGAGCAGCATGAGGCGTTTGAGGAGCTGAAACGGAGGATGACGGAAGAACCCGTTCTGATCGTACCACGCGACGACGGCAAGTTTCGAGTCGAGGCAGACTCCTCAACTATGCGAACGGGGCGGTTCTTTCCCAGTTGGTTGACGGAAAATGGAGACCAGTAGCCTTTCGGTCTCGTGCGCTGAACGAAGTAGAGCGCAATTATGAGATCTACGACAAAGAGATGATGGCGATTATGGACTCAATTGACGACTGGAGACAATATCTCCTTGGAGCAAAGGAAACGGTGGAGGTGTTTACCGATCATCAAAACCTCCAGTACTTCCGGAAGCCACAGAAGTTGAATCGGAGGCAGGCGAGATGGGTTACGGAGTTAGCGGAGTATGACATACAGATGATTCACAAGCCGGGCAAGACAATGGGGAAAGCTGATGCCTTGTCAAGGATGACAGGCCTTGAGAAGGGGGAAAAAGATAACGAAAATGTTGTTTTGCTTCAGCCGGAGTTTTTTATTTCGTAAATTCAATTTTCTTTACATACAGTAGATACACCGGAGGACGAATTACTTAACAAAATCAAACAAAGAAAAGGAAACAAAGACAGATACGTACAAAAAGCATTAGAAAACAAAGAAAAAGGATGAGAAGAGAAGGAAAATGGACTTATTATATGGAAGGATCGTATTTACATACCAAAGGACAAGGAATTGCGGGGAAAATTTATCGGAATGCATCACGACGCACAGCTTGCAGGGCATCCCGGACAATACAAGACCCTCGAGCTGATTACACGTACCTATTGGTGGCCAGGAATCAGCCGAGACGTCCGTGAATACGTAGAAGGGTGTCAAGAATGTCAGGTTACAAAGTCACATCGCACGAAGCCGGCTGCACCTCTTCATCCTATTGATGTGCCAAGCGAGCCATGGGAGATAGTAGGGACGGACATGATTGGAGAGCTGCCGGAATCAGGAGGATACAATGCGATCAGCACGTTTGTGGACCATTTCACCAAGCGATTACATATCATACCGACACACACCACTCTGACGTCAGAAGGCATGGCCCGCATTTACCGTGATCGCATTTTCCCCATACATGGGATGCCACGACAGATGATACATGATCGCGGTCCACAATACCACTCGCGTTTCATGAAGGAATTGTACCGGTTGTTGGGCATACAGGGAAACTTTACAACGGCGTATCATCCACAGGCAAATGGGCAGACGGAACGGTTGAACCAAGAGATAGAACATTTCTTACAGTTATTCGTCAACTATCATCAGAACGACTGGCATGAATGGCTACCCTCTGCTGAATTCGTTTACAACGATCGAGTTCACTCGGCAACCAAAGTCACTCCGTTCTTCGCAGACATGGGCAGACATCCCTACAAAGGCACCGCTCCAAAAACGGCATCGAGAAATGAGACTGCGCAGGAGTTTGCCGATGGCATGAGGAAGACATGGGATGAAGTGGGGTCAGCATTGAAGATGGCAAAAGAGGCCATGAAACGGTTTTATGATAGGAAGCGAACAGAGGCAGTAGAGTACAAGGAAGGCGACAAAGTATGGCTGGAAGGGACGAATCTCAGCACGGATCGACCAATGAAGAAGCTCGATGACAAACGATTCGGGCCGTTCAAAGTGATCAAGAAAGTCGGGACGAGCTCTTACAAGCTCCAGATTCCTCACACGTGGAAAAGCATTCATCCCGTGTTCAATGAGGCCCTGCTGACGCCTTACCATGAGCCGCAATTTCCGACGCAACCCCGAGACACGCGTCCACCACCTGTGCTGGAAGGAGCCGAACCGGAATGGGAGGTCGAGAAAGTGGTGAATTCCCGGAAGTACCGCGGGGGTTTTCAATACAAGGTTCACTGGAAGGGTTATGGCACACACGAGCAGACATGGGAACCGGCATGCAATCTCAAAAATGCCGACGAAGCCATCAGTGATTTCCACCAACAATATCCGAACAAGCCAAAGCCACCCGCGCTTGCTCGCATTGAAGTCCCCATGTCGCAATTTCCATCACATCTTTTCCGACCTATGCCACCGCCCGATACCGAACCCCTCGACGTCACGCTACCCTCTGCAGCCCTCATGGAGCGACTCTGGCGCAGAATGGAACTTGCGCCTTAAGGAGGGGGTGATGTTATGAATCGCCATATTTTCACATTTTCACATCTTATCATATCTTATCGGGAGCCTTGTCTTATCAACCAACGGACCGTTTCATCATCTGTTTCGTCACCGATCATACCCCTTTTCATTACCGAAGCCGTACTCATGTCGGACACACGCCCAACACATGAATGACATCATACATGCCGATACCTCATGGACTCCCTATTGTATACACACCGCCGACACTCGTAGCACACATTATTACTTACATGCAGTCACCACTCGTATTTAATGGTTTCACGGACTAGTAGCATACAACACTGGGTCAAGGGCGTGGAGCATCCCTAGTGGAAACGCGTATGGACAAGGAGCTTCAAACACAGACTTACTAGTATATAAGCAGTAGTGTAGTATCATTGTACTTTAGTTCCGATCTCGTCTATACACCTGGCCTAGCCTAGTCTTACGAACGCGAACACTTTCTTCCTTAGTTCTTGCTGTGGTACCTGGTTGAGTCTCGTGGCTTAGTCAGTCGCTAACATGCATCTCCAATTGCGGTAACCTCACCTGGCCGTGTTGCCCGAACCCAGAAGAATCTAGGATCTGGAAATACTTGGTTTGAGTTATCCTCCTCAACCCCCTCTTTGTGATTTACACAGCGGGAGAGCGGGTCGCTGTGATTAGACGTTTCAGGTTTGTGAGTTAGGGTATAGTTGAAGTGGGTGAGGAACAGGGCCTATTGCGCCTGACAGCAGCTCAGTTTCTGTGAATTGGTGAAGTACTTGAGGTTCTTGTAATTGGTGATGATATCTACCGGATGGGAGGCCTCCAAGTAGTGCCTCCAGGATTCCAGTGCCCAAATGATGGCTAGAAGCTCTTTGTCTTGGATGTCATAGTTGCGCTTGGGTTCTGAAAGGAACTTGGATAGATAGGCAACCAGATGCCATTGCTCATTGGCTCCCGGTTGCGCCAAAATCCCCCCAGTTGCGTAATTGGAGGCGTCAACTTCAATGTGATAGGGTTTGTCAGGATCAGGCATGACTAGAACAGGAAAGAAGGTGAACACATCTTTAAGCGCTTCAAATGCAGCTTGGCACTCAGGTGTCCATGCCCAGGTCTTGCTTTTCTTGGTGAGGTCAAAGAGCAGACGGGCAATCTTGGAGAAGCCTTGAATGAACCAGCAATAAAAGTTTCCAAATCCAAGGAAGGACTGAACATCTTTAACATTTCAAGGTTTTGGCCATTGTACAATGCCGGCAACCTTGATGGGGTCCATGCAAAGTGCATTGTGAGAGATGATAAGTCCCAAGAATTTAATTGACTCAGCTTCAAAGATGTATTTCTCTGGCTTGGCATAAAGATCATGATCTTGAAGCCGCTGTAAGACTTGCCAAACCATGTCTCGGTATTCCTCAAGTGTCTTCGTAAATATCAGGATGTTGTCCATATATACCATAACTTTTTCCGAGTTAATAAGGTCCTTAAGAATGGTATTCATCATTGCTTAAAACATGGCAGGGGAATTTATAAGACCAAAGGACATCACCGTAGGTTTAAACAGGCCACAATTTGTCTTGAACATGCCCTTCCACTTATCTCCTTCTTTGATCCAAATGTTATTGTAACCCCACCGCAAGTCAATTTTAGAGAAGATCCTCGTGCCCTTAAGCTTGTTAATAAGCTTAGGGATAAGGGAAAGGGGGTACTGGTTCTTGATGGTTCCCTTGTTGAGCTTGCAGTAGTCCTGGACAGGGCGTAGCTTTCCGTTTTTCTTTTTAACAAAGAAGAAGGGACTTGCCATAGGGGATTTAGATGGGCGGATATACCCTTTAGCCAAGTTCTTGTCCAGGAACGCGTCAAGTTCAACTTGTTCAACGGGCGACAGAGGGTAGGTCTTGCACGGTTTGGGTTCAAATCCAGGAGTAAGATCAATAGCGTAATCCCAAGAGGTGTGCGTGGGGAGGCGTTTGGACGTGTGTTTGTCAAAGACCGTAAGATAGGTGTGATAGGGTGCTGGGATCTGCGAGGATAAGGGACAAATGTCGATTGGTTTCTTGTTTTCTTCTGCAAGTTGCTGAGCCTTTATAAACCTCGCGCAAATATGAACAGAGGGGCTATTTGAAGGATTTGAATCTCGCACCGGGTGGGGATAATCATCCCGGAAGACTTGTTTGAATATCTGCTCTTCCCACTCTCTCAGTACCTCCTCCTTCTCCTCTTTGTCTTTGGTGAATAAAGCTATTGGGGTTTGTAGTTGGTTGGAACTCCGCGTGCGGGCTAAGCGCCTCCTTCCCGCGGTTTGCTGGACAAATACCGGTTGGAGGTTACCTTGCCGATCCTTTCACTGGACCTTATAGTCTTTATGCCAGAGCCGGGGGTCGTGAGGTTTTGCAGAGGCGTCAGCTGGAACTGGAGTGGATTTGGTGTGTGTACACACATTAGTTATGGGAGGGTTCTTGAGAATACAGGTTTTTGGACATTGGTTAAAGTTAACCTGGGTGCCGGCCCAGTTGATAGAGGGATTGTGCTCGTCCAGCCAGTCTGTTCCCAAAATGATGTTGTGATCCCCAATATCTGTGACGTAAAGTTCTACAAGCTCCTCGTGGTAGGACTGGTTGTCTCGGCTATAGATGCAAACATGTTGAATGGTGTAGTGTTGCACCCAGCCCATGATGTTCTCAGAGCCGTTGACGTTACAAACAGGGAATAGGGCGGATAAAGGTATGAGGGTGAAATTGTGAAGTTTGGCAAAACGGGTGTTGATGATGATCCCTTCAGCGCCGCTGTCGATCAAGGCATGTGCGACAATTTTTCTGCCAGTAACTTTGCCAATAAATTCAAGTTCCAAGGTGATGAAGGGTATCTGTTGGTTTTGGATGACTGTGGATACTTGAAATTCTAAGGGATGAACACGCTCACACAGGGAAAATAGTACAGCATATTGATTGGCAAAATTCTTGGCAAAACGTGTTACGGCTCCTCCTAACATTGTGGTAGGAGAGCATTCTAAAAATCCAAACCGGCAACATCCTTCAAATATGTCATTGCCTGCTCTTTTGCATCTCCCTGCAATGTCCAAAGGAGATTGGCCACCACACTAATCTGCTGGACGGCATCAACTTGGGTCAATGTAGAAGTGTCGGACATGGAGGTGGATGGGGCACCGGACACAATGACCTCGGTGGTGCAACATTCCGAGGGACGGGGCCACGTGTGGGACAGTTATTGGACATGTGGCCGGTCTGGCGGCACTTGAAGCAGGCCCCACAACAACAAAGGATTTCTTGTTCAAAGGCAGTCAGTCTTGGAAGAGCGGAAGGGTTTAATTGTGCACCTGGGCGTTTAGACGTGTCCACATCCATGGGGACTCCCATGTCAGGGGCCGGTGCTTGGGTTGCTGGAGTTGGTTGGGGCACCAATGTCAAAGTTGTACCCCAGCCACCAGAACACCAAATGGCCTTCTTGTGTTGTTGTGCCTTTCATGTGTTCTGCATCATAATTGCACATTGCTTGTAGTCCGCAAGGTCGGTGGGAATGGGGAACGAGGTGGAGATGCAATCAACCAGGCTTGGGTTAAGCCCCTTTTTGAAGTAGTGAAGCAAGGAGATCTCATTAAAACTGGACTCGTCAGTGTGGGTATCAAATGCAGTGATGAACTTATCAAGGTCTGTCAGCTCTCCTGTCATGCAAATTGTTTCCACCATCTGACAAACGGTGGTAACGGGGTCTAGAGCGGCAAAGTCCAATTTGAACTGATTAATGACAGTATTCATGGTGGTCCATCGCTTATCAGTGGGGGCAATAGTGTTATCCGCCTAATCAGCATTGTACTCCTTCATGCGCCTCTTCGCCCATTTGCCTGCAATGGGTGTTATGAATCGCCATATTTTCACATTTTCACATCTTATCATATCTTATCGGGAGCCTTGTCTTATCAACCAACGGACCGTTTCATCATTTGTTTCGTCACCGATCATACCCCTTTTCATTACCGAAGCCGTACTCATGTCGGACACACGCCCAACACATGGATGACATCATACATGCCGATACCTCATGGACTCCCTATTGTATACACACCGCCGACACTTGTAGCACACATGGTCGTTTCAGTATTATTACTTACATGCAGTCACCACTCGTATTTAATGGTTTCACGGACTAGTAGCATACAACACTGGGTCAAGGGCGTGGAGCATCCCTAGTGGAAACGCATATGGACAAGGAGCTTTAAACACAGACTTACTAGTATATAAGCAGTAGTGTAGTATCATTGTACTTTAGTTCCGATCTTGTCTATATACCTGGCCTAGCCTAGTCTTACGAACGCGAACACTTTCCTCCTTAGTTCTTGCTGTGGTACCTGGTCGAGTCTTGTGGCTTAGTCAGTCGCTAACAATGGGACCCTTAAGGTAGTTGAGGAATAACGAGACCTGTTCTTCGCCTGTGGTATAACGGACCTTGTTGAGGCGGAAGTGATTGCGGAAGTGTGCAAGCCAGCGGTTTCCATGGTAGTCGTTAAGCTTGGCACCACATTCAGAGATGTTGGACATGACAGGGTTAGGAGCGGGAAGATTAGACTGGAGTGGATTAGGGGGAGATGGCGAGGGTAATGGGGGATTGGGAGCAGGTGTTAGCGACTGACTAAGCCACGAGACTCAACCAGGTACCACAGCAAGAACTAAGGAAGAAAGTGTTCGCGTTCGTAAGACTAGGCTAGGCCAGGTGTATAAACGAGATCGGAACTAAAGTACAATGATACTACACTACTGCTTATATACTAGTAAGTCTGTGTTTGAAGCTCCTTGTCCATACGCGTTTCCACTAGGGATGCTCCACGCCCTTGACCCAGTGTTGTATGCTACTAGTCCGTGAAACCATTAAATACGAGTGGTGACTGCATGTAAGTAATAATACTGAAACGACCATGTGTGCTACGAGTGTCGGCGGTGTGTATACAATAGGGAGTCCATGAGGTATCGGCATGTATGATGTCATCCATGTGTTGGGCGTGTGTCCGACATGAGTACGGCTTCGGTAATGAAAAGGGGTATGATCGGTGACGAAACAGATGATGAAACGGTCCGTTGGTTGATAAGACAAGGCTCCCGATAAGATATGATAAGATGTGAAAATGTGAAAATATGGCGATTCATAACATCACCCCCTCCTTAAGGCGCAAGTTCCATTCTGCGCCAGAGTCGCTCCATGAGGGCTGCAGAGGGTAGCGTGACGTCGAGGGGTTCGGTATCGGGCGGTGGCATGGGTCGGAATAGATGTGATGGAAATTGCGACATGGGGACTTCAATGCGAGCAAGCGCGGGTGGCTTTGGCTTGTTCGGATATTGTTGGTGGAAATCACTGATGGCTTCGTCGGCATTTTTGAGATTGCATGCCGGTTCCCATGTCTGCTCGTGTGTGCCATAACCCTTCCAGTGAACCTTGTATTGAAAACCCCCGCGGTACTTCCGGGAATTCACCACTTTCTCGACCTCCCATTCCGGTTCGGCTCCTTCCAGCACAGGTGGTGGACGCGTGTCTCGGGGTTGCGTCGGAAATTGCGGCTCGTGGTAAGGCGTCAGCAGGGCCTCATTGAACACGGGATGAATGCTTTTCCACGTGTGAGGAATCTGGAGCTTGTAAGAGCTCGTCCCGACTTTCTTGATCACTTTGAACGGCCCGAATCGTTTGTCATCGAGCTTCTTCATTGGTCGATCCGTGCTGAGATTCGTCCCTTCCAGCCATACTTTGTCGCCTTCCTTGTACTCTACTGCCTCTGTTCGCTTCCTGTCATAAAACCGTTTCATGTCCTCTTTTGCCATCTTCAATGCTGACCCCACTTCATCCCATGTCTTCCTCATGCCATCGGCAAACTCCTGCGCAGTCTCATTTCTCGATGCCGTTTTGGAGCGGTGCCTTTGTAGGGATGTCTGCCCATGTCTGCGAAGAACGGAGTGACTTTGGTTGCCGAGTGAACTCGATCGTTGTAAACGAATTCAGCAGAGGGTAGCCATTCATGCCAGTCGTTCTGATGATAGTTGACAAATAACCGTAAGAAATGTTCTATCTCTTGGTTCAACCGTTCCGTCTGCCCATTTGCCTGTGGATGATACGCCGTTGTAAAGTTTCCCTGTATGCCCAACAACCGGTACAATTCCTTCATGAAACGCGAGTGGTATTGTGGACCGCGATCATGTATCATCTGTCGTGGCATCCCATGTATGGGGAAAATGCGATCACGGTAAATGCGGGCCATGCCTTCTGACGTCAGAGTGGTGTGTGTCGGTATGATACGTAATCGCTTGGTGAAATGGTCCACAAACGTGCTGATCGCGTTGTATCCTCCTGATTCCGGCAGCTCTCCAATCATGTCCGTCCCTACTATCTCCCATGGCTCGCTTGGCACATCAATAGGATGAAGAGGTGCAGCCGGCTTCGTGCGATGTGACTTTGTAACCTGACATTTTTGACACCCTTCTACGTATTCACGGACGTCTCGGCTGATTCCTGGCCACCAATAGGTACGTGTAATCAGCTCGAGGGTCTTGTATCGTCCGGGATGCCCTGCAAGCTGTGCGTCGTGATGCATTCCGATAACTTTTCCCCGCAATTCCTTGTCCTTTGGTATGTAAATACGATCCTTCCATATAATAAGTCCATTTTCCTTCTCTTCCCATCCTTTTTCTTTGTTTTCTAATGCTTTTTGTACGTATCTGTCTTTGTTTCCTTTTCTTTGTTTGATTTTGTTAAGTAATTCGTCCTCCGGTGTATCTACTGTATGTAAAGAAAATTGAATTTGTGAAATAAAAAACTCCGGCTTGAGCAAAACAACGTTTTCGTTATCTTTTTCCCCCTTCTCAAGGCCTGTCATCCTTGACAAGGCATCAGCTTTCCCCATCGTCTTGCCCGGCTTGTGAATCATCTGTATGTCATACTCCGCTAACTCCGTAACCCATCTCGCCTGCCTCCGATTCAACTTCTGTGGCTTCCGGAAGTACTGGAGGTTTTGATGATCGGTAAACACCTCCACCGTTTCCTTTGCTCCAAGGAGATATTGTCTCCAGTCGTCAATTGAGTCCATAATCGCCATCATCTCTTTGTCGTAGATCTCATAATTGCGCTCTACTTCGTTCAGCGCACGAGACCGAAAGGCTACTGGTCTCCATTTTCCGTCAACCAACTGGGAAAGAACCGCCCCGTTCGCATAGTTCGAGGAGTCTGCCTCGACTCGAAACTTGCCGTCGTCGCGTGGTACGATCAGAACGGGTTCTTCCGTCATCCTCCGTTTCAGCTCCTCAAACGCCTCATGCTGCTCCTCTCCCCAAACCCATTCGCCCTTCCCGGTTAGCGATGTCAATGGCTTCGCTACTCCCGCAAACCCCCGGATGAAACGTCGGTAGAAGTTGCAGAAGCCCAGGAATGACTGTACTTCCTTCTTCTTCGTCGGCTCCTTCCATTCCTTCACTACGGCCACTTTTGCCGGATCCATCTTCACTTCTCCTCCTCCAACAATAACTCCTAAGTAGTCTACAGTATGTGCCTCAAAACTACATTTCTCGGGTTTTAAATACAACTTATTTACTCGTAATATTTCTAATACCCTTCGTACAATCTGTCTATGCTCCTCGAGAGTGTTCGTAAAGATAAGTATATCGTCCAAGTAAACGATAACATGTCCGTCGTCAATCAATTCCTTCAGAATGTGATTCATAAACGATTGGAACGTTGCCGGCGAGTTTGTAAGTCCGAAGAACATGACTGATGGCTCGAACAGGCCTCGGTTTGTTCTAAACGCCGCTTTCCACTCATCACCTTCTTTGATCCGGATGTTATTGTAACCCCATCGGACATCCATCTTCGTGAAAACCTTTGCTCCCTTCAACTTGTCGATAAGCTCCTGAATCAACGGCAAGGGGTATCGGTTCTTGATTGTCATGTCGTTCAACTTCCGATAATCCTGCACTGGCCGAAGGCTTCCGTCCTTCTTCTTGACAAAGAAGAATGGTGACGCCATAGGTGAGATTGATGGCCGTATGCGTCCCGTGCGTATGTTTTCCTCCAAGAACTCGTCTAATGCCTTCTGCTCGGATGGACTAAGGGGATAGACCTTGCAGTCAACCGGTTTGGAACCAGGCGTAAGTTCTATCGCGTGATCCCAGGGTCTTCGCTCCGGTAACTTGTCAAAGTCCGCCTTGCTGAATACATCGGAAATTCCTCAATGTAAGGTGCAGCAGCGGATGAAGGCTGTTGTGATCTCAGCTTTTCACCGCTTTTGCGATAGTTGTCCCAGTCCATCCAAAATAACCGCTCTCCCTCCTCCAGCTTCTCTTCTACGTCTTCTCCTTCATCTTCCGGTGAGTCGTACTCGGGTAGATAGCCGCAGCGGTCTGGGCATCATCAAAAGTCAATGTGGATTCCGTCCAGTTGATCGTGGGGTTGTGATATGTAGCCAATCTAGCCCCAAAAAGATACTTGTTTTGCCGAGATTGGTGACGGCCAACTCAATCTTTTCGGCGTGATCTCCGATCTTCATCCGGACCTCCACAAAACCTTCAATTGCTCCTCCCTCGTTTAGGGTTCCATCCGCATTGTAGACAGGGAGCTTGACCGGTAACTCCTTGATTGGGAGTCCGTTCTTTCGACGAATTCTTTATTGACGCAAGAACCCGTTGCTCCACTGTCAAGGAGGGCACTCGTTTCCCATTCAGAGCCTGTGTGTACGCTCTCTATGGTTACTCGGAGTTTCATGTCCTGCCCTTTGTTCCCCGGATGTACTTCCTCGACTTTTTCAACTCCGTCACCAACTTCGCAGCTTCCTTTGTCAACGTCTGATCGCCATCACTCCTCCGTGCTTCTCTCTCTCTCCGCTCGGCTCCATGCTCTCAAAATTCCACTGCTCTCGACACTCATCCTTCTTAGCCGTTGTGCGATCCACTCGGCGTATTTGGCTCAAATTTCTTTCGCAGGTTTTGGTGGTAAAGTCGTGATGATATTTTAGATGTTTCAGTACTGTTGAATC